>CM046442.1:42028767-42294116 GCA_025506515.1 Flaveria trinervia
TCGAACCGTTTCAAAACGCTCCACCCTAGCTTGTTGCTGGAACGTTTCCCGCAACTGAGTGATCATGTCATAAGCTCCATGGAGCTCATACTCCTTTTGATGTTTGGGTGTCATACTTGCTAACATTAAGCAAGAGACTTGGATAGAGTCTTCCACATATTTAACCCAATCATTATAGGCCTCCACATCCTCTTCGTTAGGTTCATCGGGGATGGGATCATCATGGATGTAGGCCCGCTTTTCATTCTTGAGAACGATTCTCAAGTTGCGGTACCAATCCATGAAGTTGTTAGGGTGTAGACGATCCCTTTGAAGGATCGCCCTAAGAGATTGGTTGTTTTGGTTTGGTACATCGTTATTAGCGTTGATATTGTCGGCCATCTACAAGATTTTACCAAGTCCATTTTAGTAATTGTTGATTTAATTGTATATTCATTTATTAATACCCTTTATGTCTCATAGACTATTAATAAATAATATTTTAGAATCCACGTTATATTTAAATATTGGTTAGGTGACCTTTATCCCATTATTTAATAAACAAGGTAGTCATAAATGACAATTGCAACCCATTGCAACTTCTAGTGGTATGGGATCGTTGAACATCTTATGTTTATAACGGCATGTTAATCCCATCAGCACCTTTTATAAAACACATTTTAGGTGATCCATTCAATATATTTTATAAATCAAGTCGTCCTACTTACACACACGTATGAGCTTACTACATAGTGGTTAGGTGACCTTTATGCCACAAACATGGTATTCTCACCTCAAGTTACAAGTTCCCTCAAAGTGGTTAGGTGACCTTTATCCCACTAAGAGTTTACAAGTAACCTAAGTGTTGTGTAAAAGGATGGTGTTAAACTTGTTTTCAAAAGGAATTTACAATTTCTCAATTCTTATATAGAAAAGACTAAGTATCATATGATTGTATGCATTCAACCATATGGCACTCTATTGATTTCTTTTAAATAAAACCCATTTTATTTGCAAGATCATTTAACTCCTTTTGTAGAACTATTATTTATGCTTAATTATGGAGAACCAATTTCTTATTATAGCTTGTTATAATTGATGGTTTGTTAGTCACATCCAAATATTCAAAACAAAACAACATCATAAGCATTCAACCAAGCATAACCAAAACAATACATATATGCATAACAAAGCATACTAAGTTGAGCACACTTGTTTAGCCAAAACAAGTGTGTCAAAAGGTCTTGTCCTAAGGGTTAAGAACATGACACATGGTTAACAAAAGGAACTCCCACTTGAAACCACATCTTCAAGCATTCTCTTTGTCCATATTTTCTTCAAGTCTTGATCTTGAGCATCCTTACACACATGTATCCTAATACATTTTTCTAGTAAAGATAAACTCCTAAACTATTTATTACAAACCATATGAATGAATAGATTACAAAACAAGACTTGAAACAAAAATAAATAATTACATGCCCAAATGAATATAACATGACAACCAATCATTCAATCCAAATGGTCTAGGCTTTGTTATGCATAATCAACAACAACATGTTCAAACATACACAAGATAGTCGATTTTGGCAGCCCCTTATAGCCCATGTTCTTGGCCAACATAAACCAAGAACAAATGGGTTTAGAACATATAAACAAACATCTAATAATATAGAGTTTTAAAGATCCTTATATGCATAAAGTAGCATCTTTAAAACACCAAAAAGGGGGCAAAATCCAGCCCTCAAACTCACGGGTATGTGGTGTCAAATACCACAAAACCGTGAGCAAACAAGAATATACATGTATGCATTCGTATAAGTGGCTCTTGATACCATTGTGGGGACATTAACGTGTTTATCAAAGTTCATATAATCTTGTATTATATGAAAACGCAGCGGAATATAGGTTTTAAAACATGTTAATAATCTGGTTATTAAACCCATTTAATAAGCAACCCCAAACCATGGATCATTATACGAATATCATACAAAATAAAGAACATAAGAAGGTAAAAGGAACAACCTTTAGGGCTGCTGGAAAACGAGATTTGAGGAGATTATAGGATGAGTTCTTATGGCTGAAACTTCAATGTAGAAGCCCTCAAGATGACATACCCCAAGTCCCAACAAACACCCTCTTGCTAGGCTTTGAACACCAACTTGTAGTACTCTTCTTCTTGTGGAATTTTCAGCCAAGAACACTTCTTGTAAGCTGAAATTCGTTTTCTTTGCATCAAAAAACCGAGATTTTTAGAAGAGAGAGAGAGAGAGACTTTCTTGTGTGTGTTGGTGAGTGTAGAGTAGACAAGTGTAGGGATCAATGGATTGCATGTACTTGGAACAAACAAAAGGAGGTTCCCAATACAATTTCAAAAGGGGGCGGCTGAATTGGCTCCCCTTTTGTCCCTTCTCCATTTTTTTGATATTTTTATTTTCCATATAATACACTCTAGCATTCCACCTTTTATAAAATTAAAACATTTTATTTTATAGCACATACACATTGTCATTTGTCATTGTTTAACTAATTTAAACAATGAATAAGTAATCCCTCATGAACAAATCAATATAATGATGTTCATCTACAAAAGCAATAATTTAGAAAATTCAATTTTCTAAATTGGTGTCATTACTTATTTGTATGATCTATCAACAAATAAATTATCTTTCGGTGTTTGTTTGGCTTGTTATTGGGTATGACCCGACTTGGATCATATCACACTAGCCACATCAATTTAATATGAATCTTGGGCAGATCAATGCCTTCATATGCACCATTCATTAGCTTGACTCTTATTGGTCAATAATGAATGTTGGATGTTTTGTTTCATTATAGTCACATCAAGTTGTGATTTTGTGATGAACAACCACAGTTACTCTATTTTTCATGTTTAAGAATATGCATATTACCTTGTCAACCGTTTATTAGAATTCATTTCATGAACTTGTTCCACACTTTTAGTTTTCATCAGCCTCTATTTTTATGTTGAACACGACTATGAAGTTTTTCATGAGTGAAATTCCTCTTAGTTTGCATGTTCATTGATGTCGAAAATGACTTTTCTTTGCATAAATCTGAGTTTGGATGTTCTTCATTAACTTAGAGTTCTAAGTTCAATCTTAGTTCAAAAGTCCGAAAGCTAGGTCATGAAATATTTTGGGAATTTAACCTTTCATTCGATACTAATGTTGCTTGGAATTGAAGATGAGAACAGATTGATGAAAAGACACTAAAATCTCTATTGTTGTTGATGATGATGATCAATGAAGATGTACAGTGGTTTTTTGTCATCGCACTATGGAGTCTCTCAAATTTGAAAAGTATTAAATGAACCTTTGAAGTTTCTTTAAAAAGTCAATTAATGGCCTTTACAAGAATTTACAAGTTTCAGAATAAATACGGTAAGATTTTAAATCACTGTAGCAAATATGGATATGGAAATTCTAATTATTTTGGTTATCAACATTTGTTTACTATGGCAAATGCGGAAGAGTTGAACTTACGATTTTAGGCATCCGCATTTGCACATTATACGAAATGCGGAAGTTTGAAGTTATGATGTTAGGAAACCACATTTGCACACTATAGCAAATGCGGAAGTTTGAATACTCTAGTTTTCTTTTATCCGCATTTGTGCATTGTGGCAAATGCGGAAGAACAAAGTTCATTAGCATTTGTTCACTGTAGCAAAATGCGATAGAACAAAAATTTTCTCATTTACATAATCATCATTCATTGAGATAGAAGAGATTACACACTTGTTTATTTCTGTTTGAATGTCCATGAAACTTGAAGATACATATCCACAAATACAGTTGATGATGTAATCAACAAATGCGGATAAGTAAAACAAATGCGGAAGTGTAATTTTTTTCGTATTGACAAATGTGGTTGAATACTTAAAAAGCATTTTATCCACATTGATAAATGCGGTTGAACACTTGAAAAACATTTTATCCGCATTGACAAATGCGGTAGAACATTTTTGTTCTGCATAGGTTTTAACACTTCAAATATTCAGGTATACTTGTAATACACTAGTGCGGTAGAGTATAATCTTTGTCCGCATTGGTTTTAGTTGGAAATAAAAAGCTACCCGCATTGGTTATTAGCATGGGTTACCTTCACCCACATTAACCAATGCACTTACCTGCATTAACTTTGGAACTTAATCATAAGTTAATGTGTATGTTTTGATTATCATGTTATGAAGAGATGTGATTGATTGATTTTTCTTATGAAGTTATTGACTGTTGATGTTGTCAATTCTTGCTTGGATTGACTTGTATGTCAGAACTGATACAAGTTTCCCATTATTTGACTGATCTTGGACTTTTTATGCTTCCAAGAATCTGCATAGGCTGAGATACTGTGGTATAACATTTACATCAACACATGCATTTTCTTTTTTTGTTTTGTTTCTGATTTTTAATAAAGTAATTTAAGATAGTTAAAATATAAACAGACTTAATCAAAAAATTTAAATTACTCCCCCTAAAGTTTATATCCACATATGGATAGAAACTTTAAAGATTTAACAATTTTTTTTATATAATTTTGATCATTAATAATTAAGAGAAGTATATCTTTTGTTGGGATCATATCAATCTTCCATTACACATGTGCATCCTTTATGATGAAATGGACATGTTTATGAACTTGATGATTGAAGGTATGTTTGTCCTCTTAAACTCATACCAGGGTGATATTTTAATGCAAGTGATATTTATCATGTTTTTGATTGATTTAATTATTCAAGATGTACCTCACACACAAAAGCATTGAATGATCAACCATCCTTATACAATGCATGGTAGAACTGTTTCACAACATTCCTTACCTGGTTACGTAAGTTATAAGACCTCATTTTCACTGATCCTCATTGGGATTCTTTTACTTTGATCTTTTTTCATGATGATCCACATTGGGATTCTTTTCACTTCACTTTGGAAGGTGATCCATGATGGGATTCTTTTGTTCATTCACTTAGAATGTATTGCTTTTGTAGATTCATCCAATTTGGATGTGTTCCTCATTAGGAACCTTTTGGATTAGTACATCTACACTATGTGCATGTTTCATCAGGTCTTTGCTCAGCAAAACAAAAATGAAACTGGATGTAGGTGAAAGAGATTCATAAAGTATCATTACTTGTTGTGTTTTGGTTACTACACACACATCAACTAAGATAAGCCATCATACCTATACCTTGAGATGAGTGTTTCACTGTTGAATAAGATTTTAATTCATCACTAAATGTATCTTCCCTTCCAAGTTGAGCCTACCAACATATTTGGTAAGTCATGACAGTCTCTCAAATTTTGAAATTTAGCATAGTGAATGATATAACGACTGTAATTATATTATTTCCCAATGATATTCTGTTTTTCATAAAAAGTTACTTCTTTTGTGGTTTTCTAGTATTTTTGACTTGTTTTTGATGTTTTGATTGGTTTTACTCAATTTTAATCATGCCAATTGATTGAACCAGGAATTCAAACCTACCAGGTTCAAATGTCTTAGTAAATAAATCAGCCAATGATTTTCAGTGAGTACTTGAATCAATTTGATCAAACTTTTTTAGCACAGTCTCTCAAAAAGTGATATCTAATTTCAATGTGTTTGGTTTTGAGTGCTGAACAGATTATTTGTTATGAAAACAACTATTGTGTTGTGAATGTGAATTGTGTGTGCAAGAAGTTATAATCATAATCAAGCATCTAGTTTTGAATCCAGAGAACTTGGGAGCAACAAGTTGATGCTGCAATATACTCAGGTTTTGCTCTTGATACAGACGTGTTTGTCTGTTTCTTGCATTGCCATGAGACCAGTCCGGGACCAAGAAAATGACAACCTCCAGATATGGAGTTTCTGTTGAAGTTGCATCCTCCATATCACTATTTGTGAAGAAATAGAGATTGAAGTCTCCTTCCTTTGGATACCATAACCCAAGAGTTGGTTTGCCCTTTAGATATCTGAATATCCTCTTGACTGCATTCACATGTGATTCCTTTGGATCAGCTTGATACCTTGCTCACCACACAAACCCCAAACATAATATGAGGCCTGCTAGCAGTTAGATACATAATTGAGCCTATCATTGATCGATAATGAGTCTGATCAATAGATTTGCCATCTGGATCAAGACCAATATTCACTTTGGTATCAGCTGGTGTTCTAATAGACTGACAATCAGCAAAATGAAACTCTTCAGCATTGTATCCATCTATTTGGATTGGTTGATGAAGATTCCATCTGCTGTCTATTGGACTTGCACTCTTAAGAAAAAAGTGAGTTCTCCCATTATAGTCATTTGGAATTTTGAATGCATTAGGTCTTCAAAATCTTTGTAGAGTTGCTTGTATGTTGAGCCAAATATAATGTCATCCACATAAATCTCGACTAGCAGCATGTCTCTTCCTCTTCTTCTTCTAAAGAGAGTCTGATTAATCTTTCCTCATTCTTATCCATGTTCAAGAAGAAAGGATGATAGAGTCACATACCACTTTCTTTGGGCTTGATGAAGGCGATACAAGGCTTTGTCAAGCTTGTACACCCTGTGAGGGATATTTGGATCTTTAAAGCCAGGTGGTTGACTCACATAGACGTGCTCAGCAATCTTTCCACACAAGAAGGCATAATTCACATCCATTTGATAAACTGTAAATTTTCATGGACGTAGAATATGCTAGAAAGATTCTGATTGCTTCTAATCTGGCAACAGGTGCAAACATTTCGTCATAATAGATTCCTTCTTCTTGAGTGTATCCCTGTGCCACTAATCTTGCTTTATTTCTAATGACAATCCCTCTATCATCAGTCTTGTTGTTGATACATATGTACCTAGATTTGGATCTTAATGTAATATGTCTTTAATGTCTTACGCTTATGTAATGTTTAGGTACTTAATGAAATGAGAATGTTTGATTGTGATTTATAATGTTTAATATTTCATTAATGAGTTGTGTAGCGCATATTGACTAGATTGTATAGGTTTGTGATTGTTTGAATTTATATGCTTAATGTTATAATAATGAATACATTCAAACTTGGTTAAGTGAAGTTCTCATGTGTCCGACTGGACCATGCGCCCCAACAGTGGTCATGTGTCCGAATGGCATTGCGACTGAGTGTCATGCGCCTAAATGTTCCATACGCCTGAACAACTTCATGCGCTTAACTCAGTCGTACGACTGAACACTCAGTCGTGCCAATGGACCAACCGCATGGCTCAATCGCATGTATGAACCATGCTAATGGTTCAGTCGCCCGAATGAGCACCTTAACCTATAAATACCACCTAATTCGTGAAAAAAGGTAAGCATGTTGGACCAAAAGAACCAATGAGCCAAGATCAGAAAACCTCTAAGTCCCACATGGTATCACAACAACTGCTGAAAGCCTCATCAGTAGTTTGACAAGTGCTGAAGACTTCAACAGCTGAAAATCAAGTGCTGAAGACCTCAACAGCTGAAGAACTAAAGTGCTGAAGTACAACTCTGAAGAACACAAGTGCTGAAGCTGAAAGACCAAAGTACTGAAGTACAACAGCTGAAGAGTTTACAAGTGCTGAAGATCAACAACTGATGTACAAAGTCTGAAGACAAAGACTGAGAGAGTGTAGATCAACTGGATCTAACTCCACTGCACCCTTTGTGACTTTTCCTGGCAATAGTCACAACACAGAGGGCAACATCCTGTCACCTCTAGTCATCATCCTCAACACCAATCTCCAGCATATTTTGTTCCTCAAGGTCAAATGCCATATCCGTACCCTTGTTATTACATGCCACAGTCAAATCAAGTTCAAGTTCCTATGGAACCACAACCTCATGCACTACCAGAACCTCAGCCTTCCCAATCTCATCAACAAACTCCCTCAAACAACACAGCTTCTTCACCCCAGGAGTTGTTGACTGGAGCAGTTTACCAGATGACATGTCTGGTCATGATCAACTGTTCTCAGGTGCTGGTCAACATGGTGGTGACAGTCCTTTTGAGAATCTAGCTCTTATGGCTTTGGAGTCTGCTGATACTTCATTTTCTAATGCCTCTACACCTCAGGTATCACAGGTATCCTCTGAGGCAAAAGCCAAATTATGTTCTGAACCATGCATAGCAGCATTTGCTTCCATTAGAGAAGCAAATGTAGCTCTAATTATAAGAACATTGAGCTAGAACAAACAATTTCCAAAAATAAAGCTGAGTTTGAGTCTGTGCTTAAAGATAAAAATGATGAGATTTATAAACTGAATTGCCAAATAATTGATGATAAGGCTAGAGAAGAAGTACTTCTAGAGAAGTACAAAGATCTCAAAGAAACCCTTGCAGTTACCCAGGTAGATGTGATAGATGGTACAATCATGCAAAGGTTTTGAAATGCTTCTTAGTAAGCATCTGCTTCAAATGTGAAGTTTGGATTGGTTACAATCACACTGCTCCACCTACAGATTTTACCCCAAGAGCAGAGGTAGAATCTGATGGTGAGAGTGATAACCAATCCATCACATCATGTGATCTACCTTCTGATATAGCACAATCAGAAGTAGCAGTCAGCATCAAGCCCTCTTTGAACCTATCAGCTGATGTTGATGGTTCAAATGCTGACATTCACATGATTAATGAGTTGATCAACTCAGGAGTTAATTCTGAAGGTCCTGAAAGGACTAGAGAGCAGGATTTAACACCTGAAGTTCAAACTTCAACTGCTGTCAGTACTAAGAGAAGAAAAGTGGCAGTAGAAAGAGTTTGAAGACTACTAAAGAGGCTGTCAAGAAAGCAAACAATGCTTCCAAAGCATTGAAGAACAAGTCTTCTGTTGCTTCACCCTCTTTAGTTGATGATCAACCTATGATGAAGAAGAAACCATGTGAAGTATGTGGTTTGTTCAATCATCTTACAGATGTTGTTGGTACAAAAGAGGTTCCAAACTCAAACTAAAAGAAGAAATTAATGAGAAAATGGTAAAATGAAAACTGAGTTTGAGACCACTTTTGTATCAGCAACATCAAATCCTGTAACCTTAAGTCCTCAAAGAAATCCAAAAAGGAAGGGTTAAACAGGTGACAGCTGAGGGTGCTCAGAAGAAGAAGGTGCAACATAGGACTTATCAAACTCCACTAGAAATGTGTCTGATGAGCTGAAAGCTTTATCACAAAATCAGACACAGCTGGTTATGATGGTTCAACATCTATTGGTAGAGTTAACCAACTAGATGCTCCTATGTTGAAACCACAGAAAAGGAGGTCCAAGCCAAAGGACTCCTCTTCTACACCATCTTCTTCCTCTCAGGCTGTTGTTTCAAATAAACCTGTTAGTTTACCATCTATTGATGAGACCAGCCCAAACCAAAAAGGTTTGGGTCTCTAAAACTAACTAATTGTTTATTTTTGCAGGTTCTTCAACATGCCAAAGTAGCATCTGGTATGTAGACAGTGGGGGATCTATGCACATGACTGGGAACAGCTCTCTTCTTCATGACTACTCTCAAGGAAAGAAGGGATTTGTCTCTTTTGGCAATGATGCTAGGGGTTACATCATCGGTAAGGGCTTTGTCTCCAATGGAGAAATCAAATTTGATGATGTTAATCATGTGGAAAATCTCAAGTACAATCTCTTGAGTGTCAGTCAAATGTGTGATAAAGGCCATGTTGCCCTTTTCACCAGTCAAAACTGTAGGATTCTGTCATCCAAAGTTTTGCACTTGATTGACAAGGTGTTGGATGATCACACTCTCCTGAAAGCCAACAGGACAGGAAGAGTGTATGCCTTAGATCTTTCTAAGAAGATAGATCTCAAAGGCAATCCTTGCCTATTTTCCAAAGCCTCTTCTCAAGAATCTAAACTGTGGCACAGGAGGCTGGGTCATGTTAATCTCAAAAACATGAATCAGCTTACCCACAATAGTTTAGTCAGAGGCTTACCAATAAAGGAGTTCCACTGTGATGAAACCTGCACTGCGTGTGTAAAAGGAAAACAGCACAAAGTCTCATTCCCTCCTATTGAAGTGCCTAAGTCCACTGCCTGCTTGCAATTACTGCATATGGATCTATTTGGTCCTGTGAGAGTAATGAGCATGGCAAAGAAGAAATACTGTCTGGTAATTGTGTATGATTACTCCAGATTTGTATGGACTTTCTTTCTACATTCAAAGGATGAGGCTGCTCAGAAGATTATTCACTTGTGCTGTATATTGAGAAGCAGTATTCCCTTCCAGTCAAGTGTATTAGGAGTGACAGTGGAACTGAGTTCAGAAATCATACACTTGATGACTTCTATCTTTCAAAGGGAATCAAAAGGCAGTTCAGCCTTCCAAGGACTCCAGAACAAAATGGAGTAGTGGAGAGAAAGAACAGGACCCTCATTGAAGCTGCAAGGTCCATGCTGGCTGACTCAGGTTTGCCACTGACCTTTTGGGCTGAAGCTGTCAACACAGCTTGCTATGTGCAAAATAGAGTTTTAGTAAATCAGAGGTTGATGAAGACTCCATATGAAGTTCTCCATCATTGGCTCCTCTGATTTCATTTTTCAAAGCATTTGGGTGTCCCTGTTTTATTCTCAACACAAAGGATCAACTCCATAAATTTGATCCTAAGGTGGATGCAGGGTACTTTGTTGGTTATTCATCTACTTGCAAGCATACAGAGTCGTCAACTGCAGAACAAAGATGGTTGAAGAAACTCTACATGTTAAGTTCAATGAATCTCCAAAGGACAAGATTCCACAAAGCCCTGTGGAGTTATTTGATTTGGACATACTGCAATATGTTCCTTATCAAACTCCTGCTGTTGCTCCTGTCAACAGTTCACACACCTGGTGGTACTGCTGATGATGATGATGATTGCAGTACTCACCTTTTCAGTTTAGTGATCAGCTGCCTGACTCAGCTAGACCTGATGTTCCTGTAGCTCCAGTAGCACCATCCACAACAAATGCTGATGAGATCTCTTCGAATTCAACTTCCTTTGAATTACCATCCATTGATTGGTTTCAAGGAAATGATTCACCATCACCATCTGTTGCTGCTGAGCCTGCTACAAACACTTGCACAAATCTCATTGTGTATCAAGATCTGAAGAATCACCCTATGTCTCAAATCATTGGTGATATCACTGCTGGTGTATCAACAAGAAGTCAATTGTCAATTTCTGTTTCTATGCTCTCTTCATCAGTCAGCAAGAGCCAAAGAGTTATCACATTGCTTTAAAAGACAATGGATGGGTTGATGCCATGCAGCTTGAGCTTCTTCAGTTCAAGAAACAGCAAGTGTGGGAACTGGTTCCTCTACCTCCAGGTAAGTGTGCAATAGGCACTAAATGGGTGTTTAGGAAAAAACTGATGAAAATGGGCTTATTGTTAAGAACAAGGCCAGACTGGTTGTTCAGGGGTTTGCACAAGAAGAAGGTATTGATTATGATGAAACCTTTGCCCCTGTAGCCAGACTGGAAGCAATTCGATTGTTTTTAGCTTATGCTGCTTATCAAAACCTTAAAGTTTTTCAAATGGATGTCAAAAGTGCATTTTTGTATGGAAAAATTAAGAAGAGGTTTATGTATGTCAACCTCCAGGCTTTGAGGACAATAAACATCCTAATTGGGTGTATAAGCTTGATAAGGCTCTTTATGGGTTAAAACAAGCTCCCAGAGCCTGGTATGAGACATTATCAAACTTTCTTCTGGAAAACAATTTCACTAGAGGCTCCATAGATAAGACTTTATTCATTAAGAAAGCTAGGCAACATAATCTACTTGTTCAAATTTATGTAGATGATATCATTTTTGCATCCTCTGATCCAAAGTTGTGTGATGCCTTTACAAAGTTGATGCAACAAGTTTGAAATGAGTGCCATGGGAGAATTACAGTTCTTTCTGGGGTTGCAAATCAAACAAAAGGCTGATGGAATTTTCATTCATCAGTCCAAATATATAAAAGATCTTTTGCAAAAGTTTGATTTACAAAACTGTAAGTCCTGTTCTACCCCCATGTGCAGCACCACACAACTGGATACCGATCAGAAAGGTAAAGTGGTTGATGAAACACTTTACAGATGTATGATTGGGTCCTTGATGTATTTAACAGCTTCTAGACCAGAATATGTTTGCTACATGTGTTTGTGCTAGATTTCAGGCTGGCACCTAAAGAGTCTCATCTGATTGCAGTCAAGAGGATCTTTAGATATCTGCAAGGCACTCCATCTCTAGGTTTATGGTATTCTACTGGACATTCTGGTAAATTAGTTGCTTTTTCTGACAGTGACTATGCAGGGTGTAAGTTGACCAGGAAATCAACTTCTGGTGGATGTCAATCCTAGGCAAGTGCTTGATTTCTTGGCAGAGCAAGAAACAGACCTCAGTTGCTACATCAACTGCTGAAGCAGAGTACATTGCTGCTGCAAGTTGTACCTCTCAGGTACTCTGGCTTCAAAACCAACTTTTGGATTATGGCATTTCAGAGACTAAGACTCCATTGTTAATGGATAGTGCTTCAGCTCTTTGCATTGTCAAAAATCCAGTCCAGCACTCTAGGACCAAACATATAGATATCAGACATCATTTTATAAGGGATTGTTTTGAAAAAGGTCTAATTGATCATAAGTTGTGCCTAGTGCTGATGAGCTTGCAGACATTTTTACTAAGCCTTTGGATAGTTCAACTTTCCAAAACCTGGTGTTAAGGCTTGGTATGCTGCAGCGAATAAGTGACAACTACTGATGATCTTAGTAATAAGTACTGATGATCATTAGTACTATGTCACATATAAGTACTGATGAGCTCTCTTACCCTCAGTAGTTTTTATAACTATGAAGGCTAAATGTCTCACAAGTACTGAAGTACTTCATCTGTTCTAAACTACTGATGTAGTTACAACTACTGATGCAGTTACAACTACTGCAATCAGTAAAAACAGATAAGTACTGATGTCCTATGAAACAACTGAAATCAGCTAAAAGGCTGATGAATGTGTTGAGGACAGTATGAAGCAGCTGAAAAGCTAAGAATTGACGAAAACAGCTGAAGAGAACTTTCTCTTCAGTCGTTTGTACAACTGCTGTTTCATTCTAAACAACTGAAGCAAAACCATGTCTTCAGTAGTTTTTGACTACTGATGACTAATACAAGTCTTCAGTTGTTTACAACAGCTGATGACAAAACCACTGTCTTCAGTAGTTTCATAACTACTGATGACAAACACCAAGTCCTCAGTTTTCAATCATCTGAAGTCAAAACCACGGTCTTCAGTAGTTTTCTAAACTACTGATGCCTAACACCACGACTTCAGCTGTTTAACGTCTGAAAGGATAATACCATGTCAACGGTCGTTTAAAACTACTGATGACTAACACAACATCCTTCAGTCGTTTTCTTACCGTACCCTATAATATCCCTAACCTAAGCTCTCAATGCTTCATCTTCTTCAAACCTAACGTTCCTCTCCAAAACATCCCTTTCTCCATGGCGTCCATGCAAATTAAACCGCGACACAACTGTGTTGCCTACCTCACTAAATCGCCCATCTGGACTAAGTTCGATACTGCTATCGATTATGGTTCAGTCCCAATACCATACAACATTTCTTCTGAATCCCATACTACATGCCGAATCCTTCAACAATTTTGGATGAATGTTACTATTACCACTGGGGAGAACAACACACCATCCCTCCAGTCGGTCGTAAACAACAAAGAAGTAGTCATCACTCCTGAAATAATCCGCCAAATTCTTCAACTGAATGATGCTAGTTCTCCTGCTGGATATCCGAAGGGCACCATAGATCTATCCTTTGCTCAACATGGATATCAAGGCGATCTCAGTGCCTCTATCATGAAGAAACATTAATGACATTGAGCGCTGATTTTTCACATGGTGAATGTATGTTTGGCCCCTAAGACGTCATCTTGGGATCAAATGTCGACAAAATGGCAGCAGGTAATGTATTCTATTCTTGAGCAACAACCACTAAATTTTTCAGAAATAATATTTTAGAGCTCAAGGATATGGCTCAAAACTAACTACCAACCGTTGGATACTATATCCACGGTTCATAATGGCCATCATTACAAACAGCTTAATGCTGAGGGACTGTTGGCTTGGGAGTCCTGCTACGGCTGTTCTGGGAAGTATACTCCCGGCAAAACTCTGACGGACACTCAAAATGGCTGCCAAGCTGCGAAAACCACGCAGCTAGAAACCACAGCCACCACCTCCAAATCCAAAGTCCCCACCAAACCCACAAAAAGAAACCCAAACGGCTACTCAGGGAATTGAGGGTCCCTGAGGATGCCCGCAACACAAACGCAGGATATATCTGTAAGGATTCTGAAGTCTGATGCAAACCAAAACTGCCTAAGTGTTTCGGCAACATGCACTAAGTACTGAAGTGAAGAATCTTCGGAAGAATTACACAAAGCATTAGAAAAAATACTCAAGTGTAATATCTTCCGAAGCCAAGACCAATATCTTCCGAAGCCAAACATGAAGTCTTCCGAAGCTTCAAGAGACAAAGTCTTCCGAAGCTTCACTTATGAAGACAGATTTCTTCCGAAGACTTTTAGTACACATGCTTTATCTGATGTACTATTCCATAAAGCACCTTTTCCGCTGCGTCTCTGATAAGTCACCAACTTACAAGAGTTGGTGAAAAGGTCCATGCTTTTGGTAACTGTACATTGAGGTCTTGAGTCTGAAACTTTCCACTTTATGTACTTTATCTTTTTGTAATGTATAAGGATGTGAGCTATGGCATGTCATAGTCACAAGGTCAAAAGGCAGATATGCCTTTTGATTCTACAATTGATTTTGTTAGTGTCTAGTCAATTGTATCCACTGGCTTTCATAGTATAGCCGGCTGTAGGTTGTAGTATAAGTATTTCAAGTTTCTTGTATTTTCGATATGCTTTGTAACACTTGTGAAGAACTTGAGAAAGCAATATACTGCTCCTTGAAAACTATACTCTCTTGTTCTGTCTCTTGCTTTACTTGTGTTCTTTGTATCACCTTGGTTACCAGTTCACTGTTTGATTAAAAGTTTAGTTAATCTTCTCATTGTGTTGTTGTGTTGTAATGTGTTTAAGCCCTTAAACGATCCTGCAATTGGTATTAGAGCTTTCAGGCTCGTGATATAAGATCTAACCATCTTAAGATCCCTCACACACACAAAAACTAAACCTTTCAAATGGCTTCCATCTCGAAGACTGATATGGAGACTGGAACCATGAACAAATCCCCATTGATCACTCTTGATGACTTTGACACTGGTGCATGAGGATGGAAGGCTTCATCAGGTCTCTTGACTCAAGAATGGGGAATCTGTTGAATATGGACCTTCCATACCCAGCACCCCTCTGCTACGGTTTTGGTATGATTCCTAAAGATGTGGCCAACTACTCAGATGAAGATAGGAAAAGAGTAGAGATTGACAGGAGACTGCTATCCCAAACTCTGTGTACAGAGGTTTTAAGAAGTGCAAGACAGCTAAAACAGCTGTGGGATGCACTGAAGCTGATGTATGAAGGCTCCTCTGAAGCCAAGGAGAACAAGAAAGATCTTCTGAAGCAGCAGTTTGAAAATTTCACCTTTAAAGCAGGTGAAACATGACTCAACAAAATTCAGGTATGTTGAGATTGTGGATCCTTGTGGATGGAGGAGTTCCTCTTGAGAACAGAGACATTGTTAAGGAAGTTTCATGTCCTCATTCCTAGGCAATGGACACACTATTGGTGGTAATCAAGAGGACTGAGAACCTTAAAACTCTTACTCTGACAGAGTATATGGATTCTCAGTGGATACCAGATGGAGATGAACTTACAAGGTTCATCTGGCAACTCTAACAATCAAATGGGTTTCAGCCCTTCATGTGGTTGAAAGGGACAGCATAGAACCCCAAATCATCTCCTATGCTACCCTGACAACTAACAAAAGGGTCCTTTCATCACCTTCCCGGAGACACCAAGGGAGACCTTTACTCAAGGAAGCCCATTCCAAGAGACAAGTTCTTCTAAAGCCTTTGTGTCTACAGATGAAAGCTGTGGAAATTATCTCTTCACTCTTGAAGACCTAGATGTATCCATCCAGATGACCTGGAATACTGGAGATAGTTCAGCAGATGGCTCTTCTCACTCACAGAGCCAAGAAGTTCTACAAGAGGACAGGAAGAAGATTTCCAAGCAATGCTACCAGTGGTAAGTTGGGCTGGATAAAAGCAAAGTTAAGTGTACAATTGTAACCTTATGGGTCACTTTTCTAGGGAGTGTAAGGCACCTAGTGCAAATGGGGGACAAACACAACTCAGACCAAACTACACTAATAATACCCCTCAGGCTGAGAAGACAAAGCAACATGCTGCGGTTGCTGTTGAAGAGGGAGGTTTTGACTGGAGTTTCAGGTGGAGGATGCTTCTCCAAACCAAGCATTGATGGCTGATCATGATGAAGCCAAGTATTAGAACATCTTTGCTCCCCTGAAGCATTGCTAAAGTAAATAGATACAGGTCCTAAACCTAGAGATGAGATCTGATCTTGAGTCATTAAACATATTAAAATCTGATTTTAGAAAGTCTGAAAATGATTACAAGTTAAAGATAGAAGACTTGAAGAAGACCATTTCAGTACTAAAACATGAAAATACAGATTTTAGAACTCAGATCCAAGATCTCACACTAAGTTGACTAAGTGCCAGGCTGAGCTTGTGATCAGCAAAGCTTGGCAGAGAAAAGTGTTCTTGAAGAAGAGACCTTCAAGAACATGATATCCATCCCTACACAATAAGGTTTGTTATCCAAAATAGACAGGACTGGGATCAAATGAGATAGCTCCTCCACACAAAATCTTGTCTGTAAGATTCCTAGGTGTGGAACTTGTGAAGATGAGCTTCCTCTCATAGATCCAATAAGTGAGGATGATGAAGAAGTGATAGTGAGGAATCCTCTGAGAAGAGTGAAGAAGAGGATTCCTCCAAGGGCCACTATCTTCTGAGGAGAAGAAATTAACTGTGATGACCAGGTCCAAGGAAAGAACTGATCAGGAAGAGCAAAAGGAAAGCAAAGAAGGTAAGGAAATCAAGGCTAACTTGATGCTAAGCAGAAAGAAACAGAAACAAGTGTTTAGGCTCTGCAGGTTTCAAGCTTGTAAGGACTGAAGACTCCACCAAATGTTCTTAGCCAAGAGTTTGGTTCATTGTCATACATCCTAAAAGTTACTTTACACTATGACCAATACAAAGACTTCAAAGAATCTCAAGAAGTCTAAAGCTTCGGAAGGAAAGTCTGTTTCCTTCGGAAGCTCCAAATCAGTGTAAAAGGTAAATGGAAAATTACCTTCGGAAGCAAAGTTGGTCTCGGAAGAAAGGAGTTCTTCCGAAGCACTAAAGTCTGCTGCAGTGACTGTAGATTCTTCGAAGTATCAGTCATTAAAACTTGTGAAGCTCCAAAAGCTTCTAAGGTTTTGAAGGTCAAGTCCAGACTCCAAGGTAGTGTGGAAGTCTAAGAAAGACCAAATGACTGATGTTCTCCATCAACAACAGCTGAAGATCCCCTGGTACAACCATAGGATCTATTACTGTTGCATTACTTCTATTCCACTTACTGAACCCAAGACAAGTAAGGCTTGGTTTCCAAATGTAACTAATCATTTTCTTTGTGCAGGGACAGCTCAAGACAAACAAGATGTCTGGATAATTGACAGTGGCTGTTCCAGGCACATGGCAGGCAATAGGTCTTACTTCTAATTTGAGAGAATTGATGGAGGACCAGTTGCTTTTGGAGGAGATGAAGGTGGTTACATTTATGGAAGGGGCAAGGTCACAAATGGTATGCTCAGCATTGAGAAGGTAAACTTTGTTAAGGAGCTTGGGTACAATCTTCTGAGTGTATCCCAATTTTGTGATCAGAGTCATAACATGCTCTTCACTGAGCATGAGTGCATTGTTCTCAAGCCTGGAGTGGTCATCCTCATGAGCATATCTGCTCAGAGCCCCCAGGAAAGGGAACATGTACAAGATGGATTTGCAAGAAACATCTCCCTCTGGAGAAGTTTCATGCTTTCTATCTAAAGCCAATAGTGATGAGTTTCCTATGGCATTAAAAGAATGTGCCATGTAAACTTTAAGAATATGAATAAATTAATCAATCATGATCTGGGTAACTGGAATGCCAAAGAAAGAGTTTACAAGTGATGATCATTGTGTTGCATGCCTGAAAGGGAAGCAACACAAGGTATCTCATAGCCTAAGGAAAAGAACTCCATCACTACTCCCTACACTTATACATATGGATCTCTTTGGCCCACCAGTGAATGAGTTTAGGAAGGACTTATACTGTATAGTGATCACAGATGATTTACAAGATTCACTGGGTTTTCTTTTTAGAACTAAAGATGAGACTCCTAGAGTCTAAAGAATTTCATCTTAAAGATTGAGAATCAATGTGATCACAAGGTCAAAACCATAAGATGTGATCAAGGAAATGAATTCAAGAACCAAATCCTTGATAATTTTGTGATGAAAGGGTATTACAAGACAATACAGTGCTCCAGGACTCCTCAGCAAAACGGAGTTGCTGAGAGGAGAAAAAGGGACACTTATTGAAGCTGCAAGAACTATGTGTCTGACTCTAAACTGCCTATCACCTTCTGGGCAGAGGCAGGTAATACTGCTTGCTATGTGCAGAACAGAGTTTTGTAGTAAGCAACATGGTAAGACTCCTTATGAACTTTGGCCACAAGAGGAAACCTTTCATTGGTTTTCTAGGTCATTTGGATGTCCCTGCACCATCTTGAATACCAAAGATCAAGTTGCCAAGTTGCTGAGAAATCAGACGATGGACACTTCATTGGATACTCTTCTCAAGCTAAGCTTATAGAGTATACAATCTAGAACTAGAATCATTGAGGAGTCAGCCAATGTGACTTTCAATGAGCACACTCCCAGTGTGGCTGGTTCTGGTCGGATGGCTATTTGATCTGATTTAGTTACCAACTGTTTAATAAATCTTGTGAGCATGTTTCAGGATCTGCAGAAAATTAAATACAGGTGATCTGATCCAAGATTTGAGCTAGGAAGACCTTCAACTCACACACCTTCAGCTCCAGTTGAAACTACTTCAGCAAATGAGGTTTCTATCAGCACAACAATGACAAATCCAGATGAACATCTGGCATGCCTTCAAATTCCAGCTCAGAGGCTTCTCAACCAGATAAAGACATCTCAATTGCAGAAGACAACAATGGTGATGGTGGTGATCAAGAATTTCTTGATGCTAATAACCATACATAGATGACAACATCAATGATGTCACACAATTGGATCAAGTTAATCTTGAGGTGTGATAATGTGGAGGATCAATCTTCAAGACAGATCTAAATTTCTCAAATTGGATCTCTCTAGCAACTTGCTGTGATCCCTCAGCTAAGGATCCACAAGTCTTCCTCTACACAACATCATTGGAGATGTTATCTCCGGGGTAAAGACAAGAGGGCAAACCCATGAAGCAAATGTTTGTCTTCACTCTTGTTTTCTATCCCAGTTAGAGCCAAAGAAAGTTGAGGAGGCTCTAAAGGATGGAAGTTGGGTTGAAGCTATGCAACAAGAGCTGCTTCAATTCAAAAGGCAGAAAGTTTGGAACCTTTGTCCTCTCCTCATGGGAAGACTACCATTGGAACCAAATGGGTTTTTAGGAATAAAAAGGATGATAGAGGAATCATCTCAAGAACAAGGCAAGACTAGTGTTCAAGGATACACACTAGAAGAAGGGATTGACTACATGATGTCTTTGTCCTGTAGCTAGACTAGAAGCTGTTAGGATATTCCTGGCATTTGCTGCATCCAGAACTTCAAGGTCTACAACTTGATGTAAAGTGTGCTTTCTTATGGAGTGATTGATGAGGAGGTTTATCTCAAACAACCACCTGGTTTTTGTAGATCCTGATCATCATGATTATGTCTGCAAGCTTGACAAAGCTCTCTATGGGCTCATCAGGCACCCAGGAAGTGGTATGAGACACTGTCTGAGTATCTCTGTAAACATGGTTACAGGAGAGGTACTATAGATGGAACTCTCTTCATCAAAGGACAAGGAAACGACATTCTGCTAGTTCAAGTATATGTGGATGACATCATCTTTGGCTCAACCAATTCAAGGCTCTGCAAAGACTTTGAAAAGTGATGAAAGATAGATTGAAATGAGTTCAATGGAGAACTTAATTTCTTCTGGGAATTCAAGTGAAGCAGGTTGAAGATGGCATTTCATAAGTCAGTCAAAGTATGTTCAAGATATACTCAAGAGGTTAACATGACTGATTGTAAGACTGCTAAGACACCCATAGCCAGAAACCACTCCCTTGGTCCAGATCTTGAGGGGGAAAGTGTGTAGATGAGCACTATACAGGGCTATGATTGGGTCTCTTATGTATCTACAGCTAGCAGGCCTGATATCATGTTTGTACATGTATTGTGCAAGATATCAAGCCAATCCTAAGATGTCTCACTTAATCACTGTGAAAAGGATTTTAAGATACCTCAAAGGTGCTTCAACACTGGTTTATGGTATCCAAAGAATTCTAATTCAATCTGTATGCCTATACAGACAGTGATTATGGTGGCTGCAACATGACTGCAAAGTCTACATCTGGGGATGCCAATTCCTTGGTGGAGGGTTGTTCATGGCAATGCAAGAAACAAACTGTGTGTCTGCATCAACTGCTGAGGCTGAATACATTGCTGCTGCAAGCTGCTGTGCTCAAGTGCTTTGGATTCAAAATCAGATGCTAGATTACGGATTTAACTTCAAAGAGACTCTATCCACATAGACAACAACAGTGCTATCTCTATCACTGAGAACCCTGTGCAGCATTAAGGACCAAACACATCAACATCAGGTATCATTTAATAAGAGATAACTATGAAAAGGGGTTAATTAAACTAGTCAAAGTTC
Organism: Flaveria trinervia; assembly: GCA_025506515.1. Taxonomy (NCBI): domain Eukaryota; kingdom Viridiplantae; phylum Streptophyta; class Magnoliopsida; order Asterales; family Asteraceae; genus Flaveria; species Flaveria trinervia. Next base: position 42,049,672 of record CM046442.1, read on the forward strand.
ACACAGATGAACATATGTGATCTGTTCACAAAAGCTTTTGATGAACAGAGATTTAAGTATCTGATATCAGCTATTGGGATGATGAACTTTGAGTAGACTTTCTTAAAACTAATTCTAATTATTTCTTCTTAAAAAATATGTGTGTCCTAAGTGTCTAGTTCATCACTTGTATAAGCTCATGTTTCTTTGAATGAAAAATTTTTTTTGAAGACTTTCCTTAGATTCTTGAAAAATTTTTGATACTCGGAAGATAAGAGAAACGTTTTACCTTCGGAAGAAAAATATGTCTTCAAAATAAAGACTGTCTAAAAATTTTTACCTTCGGAAGAAGTCAAACTTTATCTTCCGAAGCTTAAAATTCTTAACTTAGACACTTATTTATCTTTAAGGACTTTTCCTTCCGAAGCAAAAATACTACTTTCGGAAGCTTTGTTCATTCTTATACAAAGCATCAAGAGTTATTTCTCTTCCGAAGCATAAATCTTCAAGACTCTCAGGAAAATTCTTCCGAAGCATTTTAGCTTCGGAAGCTTTTTCACTCACACTTCCGAAGACAAATTACTTTCGGAAGCTTTCGAATTCCAAGAAAACTACTTTTTGAGCAAAAAGGTAAATACTTTTCAGAGGTTGGGACCGACTACGGATTTCAAAGTTTATCCTTTTCATTAAACTTATCTGAAATTTCTCTCTCATATAAACCCAACGGTTTCCCCTCTTCTATCATATGCTTTTCCATACCTAAACCCAAAGCTTTCTCTCTGAAATTCCTTCCCATTCTTTCTCTTCATCTCTGAGTACCTCACAATGGCTGACCTTACACAGGAAATGATCCACTTGCCATGCAGCTACACAGACAACACATCAGGTTGCTCTGTTATGCTCTGACAAAGATCCTCATTTCTCAGAGGTTTGCGTTTCTTGTCTTTCTCTCACTACTTCACCTCCCTAACCATTGATCCTCCTCTATATGAGGATCTTTGCTTGAATTCTGGAAGACTGCCAAGAGGTCATCATGGATGGGGAGAAGGCATGTCTGCCACAGTGCAGGGGAGAACAATTTCATCACTCCGGCCATCATCAACCGACATCTTCAGCTGGATGATGAAGCAGGTGAAGTGTTTTCCAAAAGAAGCGGTAATCATTCCTTCGAGCAGATGGGATATGAAGGAGATTTCTCTGTAAAGACCTTCAGAAAGGGAAGGTCTCATCCCAGTGGAAATACCTGCTCCAGTGGTTATCCACAGCTTATCAAACAAAGCATGGTGGATGGGACCAGATTCTGAGGATCTCTTTATAGTTCATGGGATGGTTCAGGGAGTCAAGTTCAGGTATTCACAATTTGTATACTAATTTACTTGCAAACTTAGACTCCTTAGAGTATTACATGTTTCCTAGATATGTTCAAACATTCTCAACTGGAACTGGGCTCACAGTTGAGGGAAACAGGCAATATTCTTAACCTGGGACAGATGAAGCCAGGCATCTTAAAATTATGAAGAAGCCAACTGTAGGCTTCTCAGGGGTAGAAAACAGCCCTAGTCCCAAAAATGCTAGAGTCATTGCTCAAGGTGACAACATAGCAGTCCAAGCTAGTGTTGAACCCACACCTACTGCTCTCCTACCTCTTCACAACCTCAAATATTCTCACTACAAAAGAAAATCCCAACGAACCCCTGCTCAGGCTATGGAGTCTGGCAGGCCCCCAAATACTCAACCTACAGGAAGAAGTGGACTCCAGAGCTCCCACTTTCCTGAGGAGCAAACCACTCCCATTACTTTACCTATCAGGGCTGAGGTTCCTCAAGCTCAACCGATGAGCTCATTAGCCAACAACCGTAAGCTTTCACTCTGAGTCTCACTCAAGTGACAACCTTCAGGGGACAGTACCCATCCCCAGCCTTGGATCTAAACCAACCAATCCCAACCTATCCTTTTACACTGATGAAGAATTAGGATTCAGTGAGTACATGACTCTCTCTTCTCCTCCCCTACTCAAAGAGAGATGAGTACCTCTGACTCTCCTCAGTCTATCCCTCATCAGTCACCTATACTGAGGTCGACACATCTGAACTGTTCAGGATGTCATATGGAAGAGGCTCTCACTTTTGAAAGTGATTACATCATTAGACCTCAACCATGGCAACTCAGCCCATTGGCATCTTAATTGAGGTTGCCAGTGAGCAGAGGAAAACCAGCAACCAAGAAACTCAAGCTGGTGGTGAGAGAGAGGACTTTGGTCCAATCCTCTCATCCCCCAGTGATTCTTGATGAAGATGAGGGGAATTTGAGACTAAAGGTACAACAATTGTCAAAAACATGCACCTATCTAGTCTCTAAGGTTAGTCACTTGGAATCTCAGGTGACTACCTTACAAAAACAGGGTCATGATCAGCAACTTCAGATTTCATTTGAAAGAAAACTAGCTAAGAGACCTTTAAGGAGAGCTCAACCAGGAACACAAGAACCTGTGGAAGTGACTGATTTATCCTCCAGCTCACTATGCAAGTGGTGATGCTACCAAAAAGGGGGAGAATGTTATCACAACCACAGAACCTGGGAGTTCTTCAGAAAGAATGGACATAGAGGGATCTCACCATCTCACTTGCTGTTGTGCATTCTCAGCAACTTCCTCAAGTTCACATTATGTGGACTCTATAGACTCTCATCAGGAGTCTCTTTGAGGAAGGTATACCAAGGGCTGTCTCATCTCCACCACATGGAACTGGCAACTACATCATCAGATGGAGGTATGATGATGACAAAGAGAGCCCTCATACTTCACAGAGTTCAAGGCCAACAAGAAGTCTTTCAGTTCCAAAGCCTGAGCTTTATGAAGGACTGGATTTAGTCAACATGCCACTTGTCAATCCAAGCAAATCTAGACAAGCTGACAGGCTGGCTCAAAGAATCCAAGACAGGATCCTTGCAGAGTTCTCTAAGAAGGAGACTTAGGCCATAAGGCAATGTCATCAGTCAACTGGATGTGAGGTGGACCCTAAGATTAGTTTCATAGGGGAAACCTTGGCTGTGAAGGCCCAGTGCAGAACCTGAGACCCTTGTCTCACCATCAACAACTACTGCAGAGATCCAAAATCCATCGAGACACCTGCTGGGTGAAGGTTTTCAGCCTCTCTCTGGCCAGAGCATGGAAGCTACACCAAGCAATGAAGGCCAAGCCTCAATCCAACCTGAGTCACAAAGGTCTGTGGTGACAAAGGGAAAAGGATAATGACTCCTGGGAAATTGAGGAGGAAGAGAGAGAGAGGAAAAGGAGGCTAAGGGGAGAAAGTTCTTCTGGGTCATCTCAAATTCATGCAAGCTGCAATCAGGGTTCTCCCAGACCATACTCAAAATGATGAACAAAGGGCAGTCAGGATTACTTATTTACAGACCAGGAACTATGTGTGATGAAATCATCTCCCTCCCCTTAGAAGAGTTGGATGAAATGGCTGACATGGAAGTGTCAAGAGAGATAAAGGAGAAAGAGGATGCAAGGTTACTTCTCAAATTCAAAGAGGAGAGGAGACAGAAAAGACTTCACAAGCATATCCCACTCTCTCTCCAGTTCAAGAAAATCCTGCACATGAAGATGTGGCTTCACAAGAACCTCAGGTGGATAAGAAGAAGATAGAATCAAAATGATAAACTACCTGAGTGCCACAGGCTTCTATCAGGAAAATGTACTTCTCCCCTGTCTATGACTTCATTCGAGTTTGAATACTTAAAGCAACTTGAACTTGAGCAAGTCAAAGAAAGAAAAACAACCAAAAGGAAGCTAAGGGAAGAAGCTGCAAAGTCAAGAGCCATTATTCAAAAGAATGCAAAGAAGTCTGCTGACAGACAAAGAATGGTGAGCTTCTTGAAGCTGTATGGATTCTCGGAAGGAGACTTGGCCCCATGTCTCTATCCACTATGGATGAACATATTAGGGTGATCAAGCAGAAGATTAAAAGTGGAGAACTCATGACTTGCACTCTCTTCCAAGTCAAGTCCCACCTGAAGTGGAGATCAAGTTTGAACAACCAGAGACACCTCAACCAGCACCTCCAGCTGAGCCTCAGCAAGCTTCATCTTCTGATCCTAGGCAAGGTCAAACTCCCTCTCCTTTGAACTGTGAGGGAGGAACACCCAACTGAGAAAGACACTGATGATCAACATGGTGCTGCAGACCAGTCTTCTCAGTTAAAGACTTTAAAGAGGAAGAAGAAAAGGCTTCTAAACCAAAGACTAAAAAGAAGAAGCCAAAGTCATCTACCTCTACACCCAGGCTGAATCAGATCAACCTGAGGAAGTGCATGATGAGGCAGCAATCAACTCTATGCAAGTGGCTCCTCTAGCAACTGAGACACCACATCTATCGGACTTACTCTACCAATCCAGAAAGATGGAATGTTATTAGAGATCAAGGTGTTGAAAATGTCTACTCATGGCAAGACATAATCAACTACCTCTGCATGATCTCTTTGAAATGAGAAGATACTATGAGAGTCTGGATGATCCTGACCATGAAATGAAGAAAGGGATGGTCTTGATTGTTCTAAAGACTACAAACATTTAAAGATCTTCTAAGTGTTTTGGTAGCATCAGCCTAGGGGGAGTTTGTAAGGATGAAGTCTGATGCAACCCAAACTGCCTAAGTGTTCAGCAACATGCACAGTACTGAAGTGAAGAATGCTTCGGAAGAATTACACAAAGCATTAGAAAAAATACTCCAAGTGTAATATCTTCCGAAGCCAAGACCAATATCTTCCGAAGCCAAACATGAAGTCTTCCGAAGCTTCAAGAGACAAAGTCTTCCGAAGCTTCACTCTATGAAGACAGATTCTTCCGAAGACTTTTAGTACACATGCTTATCTGATGTACTATTCCATAAAGCACCTTTTCCGCTGCGTCTCTGATAAGTCACAAACTTACAAGAGTTGGTGAAAAGGTCCATGCTTTTGGTAACTGTACATTGAGGTCTTGAGTCTGAAACTTTCCACTTTATGTACTTTATCCTTTTGTAAGTATAAGGATGTGAGCTATGGCATGTCATAGTCACAAGGTCAAAAGGCAGATATGCCTTTGATCTACAATTGATTTTGTTAGTGTCTAGTCAATGTATCCAGCGGCTTTCATAGTATAGCCGGCTGTAGGTTGTAGTATAAGTATTTCAAGTTTCTTGTATTTTCGATATGCTTTGTAACACTTGTAAAAGAAACTTGAGAAAGCAATATACTGCTCCCTTGAAAACTTAGTCTCTGTTCTGTCTCTGCTTTACTTGTGTTCTTGTATCACCTTTGGTTACCAGTTCACTGTTTGATTAAAAGTTTAGTTAATCTTCATTGTGTTGTTGTGTTGTAATTGTGTTTAAGCCTTAAACGATCCTGCCTATCCATAGTCAAAACCCCTAGTGGGACAAGACTCTTCAGCCATACCGCTCAGGCGTCCTCTCAACAGGAGCCTGCAGCAACATAACAAGGGGGTATACATATCTGGGATCTTCCTCATTGAGGAGATTGCCATTGAAGAGCACCAACCTCCCAGGTGCACATGCTTCTTCCCTTCCCAAACAACCGCCCATAACAGCCCAACTTTAATAGTTGCACAAGGCTGACTCAATGCACCTCACCCCCTCCCTAGAAACCACTTACTACTGGGAATACCTCGACAATTGAGGGGGAGGAACACAGTGCACTTGAGAACCACAACACAGGGGTTTTTCACTTCTATCTCCTGGTTGAACAAGGAGCTCAGATATCTAGTGAGGTGCCACAATCCTCGACTCGCACATGAGCAGAGTGAGGCTGGTAACATTGCTAAGACTCACTAGAGGCAACAGCTGATGATGGACACTGTCATGAGGCTGGAAGTCCCCAGTACCAAGCACAAGGGCACATTGCAAAACTGGTCTACACCCATGCATGTAAATCTGCTCAAGCAGGAGGTCAGATGATTCAGTTTCGGCTGATGATGACCTGGGCTTTTTCTATGATGTTCTTGCCCAGAACACAATCATTGAAGAGAAAGTCAGTAGGGCCGCAAAACTACTTGACCAACTCTAACAAGGGGAAAGACCATCTGCCTCAACCACCCACAGATGGCACCTTCACTTGAAGGTTCCCCAAACACTGAGCCACTCCAAACTCAACACCTGCCTCTGCTTCAGGCCCTACTTCCAGGAACAGAACCCTCCTGAGCAAATAGGTGCTGCACTTCAAAATTCCCTCCACTCTCATCACACCATAATCACTGATATTGGACTAAAGCCATTGATGAGAGGCTTTCCTCAACTTACAGCCCTGGTTGATGTGCTACCAAAAGACTCTTTCTGCGGTACAAACCCTTCCTCCAATGCAACCAAAAAGGGGGAGAGTACTGCAGTGAAAGAAAAGATGAGGAAAAGAAACAGAGAGAAGAAGGAAGAGAAGCAAGCCCAAGAGGAGGAGAAAGAAAAGCAACCTCTGCTCACTTACAAACGAAAGAGAAGTCAAAGAAGCTTGGAGGAGCTAGTCAAAGAAGCGGACACTACACACAGCCGATCCATGGATAAATAATGAACAACTCTTCGGCAGGGGTTGACACAGCCACACTGGATAGTGAGATCAGAAGGTTGGAAGTGCAAGAGATACAAACCCGATGGGCAGGGTATGATGCTCTTGAGAAAGAGAGATTGGAAATAATGATCCGCTTCATTGCAAAATATTAGGAAGATCGTTATGGAGATTCGCGCATGGACCAGGGACAGCATTCTGGATATAGCCACCAGAATCTGTCTGTCTGAGCAATTCAACAAAGGGATTATTGTGAAACCCTTGATGAGGCTGGGGCTGGTAAAAGGTTAGAGATGGCTAAACTCACAAAGGCGAACTAACTACAAGATGCTGGATCAACCTTCCCTTCCACCCACTCAAACGATCCTATCCCTCAAATCTCCAACCAATCTCTAAGCCAATTCAAACATCCTCATTCTTCAACCAATTCCTTCACCACACAACCATCATCCTGTGATGTACCCAGAAGGAGGAGAAGGGTGCTGAGGATGGAAGAAGAAGAAGAAGAGGAGGATGAAGATGATAGTCTGCCACTCTCTGTTGTTCTGAAGCTACCAAAACCCCGAAGTCAATCCATGATCACACCTGACTCTCAAAGGGAAATGGTCAGAGTCAAATAGAAGAAGAGAAGAACAGCAGAAACAACACGATGAGCAACTGTTGAAGATGGTTGACAAGGAATTTCCTCAGTCATCATCTATTCAAGCCATGAAAGGGCATGCTCAAAGGCTGTACACTCTCAGGCACACCTTTCAGTATCAGAAGGAGAGAGTGAGAGTATGGCCAGACCCCAGGGTGAGTTCTAGAATCCATAAAAGAACTATCCCACACAGATACAACGGCCAGGTACGAAAAACAATAGAGTCTACCATCATGTTGGCCGTTGTAGTCTCACCTTGGGAAATCATTGATGAATTCAAGAAAGCTCACCAAGCAAAGAAGACCCCTCAAGATTTACTAGAAAACAAGATGATAAGAAGGGGTTGCTATATAAGAGCTTGAAGACATCCAGAAGAATGAACTCCAGTTACTCCTTGAAGGCAACCATCCTGATGAATTTGTATATAGGGAGGTAACTACGGTGGAGCTGAAAAATGGCAGGACCATGAAGTACTTATCAGAGTACTATGGTCCAGAGTTCTTCTTCGAAGGAGGAGCAGAAGAACTCTCTCAGGAGGAACAAGTTGTTCTCCTTGAGGCCTATGTTCGTGAGTCATACAAACTCATTATGGGGAAGTAAATCTCATGAATGGGATAACAACTCTGTGTCCAGTTCCCCAAAACAGAGTTCCCATTCATACTCTGCCAAACAAATATTTGAGATTTCTTCCCAGGCCGGAGCTTACATGGGTCATCTTCTCTACTGATCAAGAAGGAAAAAGACCAACACTTTGCCATCAATAAGTGGGATAATAATAAGTTAGAGGTTTTGGCTGCATTGGTTCAGGGGGAGTTTGTTGGACCAAAAGAACCAATGAGCCAAGATCAGAAAACCTCTAAGTCCCACATGGTATCACAACAACTGCTGAAAGCCTCATCAGTAGTTTGACAAGTGCTGAAGACTTCAACAGCTGAAGATCAAGTGCTGAATACCTCAATAGCTGAAGAACTAAAGTGCTGAAGTACAACAGCTGAAGAACACAAGTGCTGAAGCTGAAAGACCAAAGTACTGAAGTACAACAGCTGAAGAGTTTACAAGGCTGAAGATCAACAACTGATGTACAAAGTCTGAAGACAAAGACTGAAGACATCAGCTGATGATATCTACTGAAGTCATCAACTGATGAAACACCTGAAGGTCAAAGTCTGAAGATCAAGTACTGAAGCCTCATAGTTTGTCACAATTGCTGAAGAGTACTTCTTCAGTAGTTGTGATATCAGTAGTTTTATATTTCTATGTTTCAGTAGTTTTGTAAAACGACTGAAGAGCTTGTTCTTCAGTCGTTGTAGTTTAAGTAGTTTTATATTTTGTACTTAACACTCTGATATGTTCTCAGTAGTTGTGAACATTTCAGTAGGTTGTTAAGAGTTAGTTATTTTTGTATTAGATCTGCCAGTTGTCACTTTCCGTGATAACAGCAGTGATTGTTGCACTCTATATAAGGAGTGACACCTATTGTAATAGGGAATGAATGAATGGAATGAATGATTGTTGATTAGAAATATTCTACATCTATAACATTCCTTGAAATCAGAAATATATATTCTCTCCCTATAACCGTAGCGCTCTTAATGCATACAAGTATCGATTGCTTGCTACAATTTGTCTAATTCCTGTTTGTATTCCGCTGCTTTGAATCCAATACATCAAACTTGTGATCGCTGATCCTGTCAAAGCATTATACAACCTTCAACGCCAGACGTACCCTACCCGTCCAGAGACCTCTAAGATCATACTACAAGTTCATAGATCGCATTAGATTGATTCCTAATCGATTCTTAACGTTAGATTCAATACATGAATGTTTCTTAGTGCGTTCTCACTAATTGGATCGCCAATCAAATAGGACTCCACACTATTTGGTTCGGTATACACGTTAATCAGTTAGTACATCGTTAAGTACACGATCCTTAACAAGTGGTAGCAGAGCCTTGGCTCTTGATTACGTGTTGATTCAATGTTTTATACAAAAATTGTGTTTTTTCACTAAAAACGTAATCTTTTGTGTCAAACGGAGTCTTAACGTTTCTGACCATAAGGTTTAGTTTTTCCGGCATACGGAAATTAGGGTTTGTGAAAATTCGAGTATTTCGCGGCCAGAACACGTTTAACTATGAATTTCAAACATCAGCAGGAGGTTCAGTCTCACGATTGGCTCAATCGCATGACTAAGTTGATTCGCATTCCAAATGCACGATTGGACTCATTCGTACCCTCATTGGTATGACTTAGAACTCTATTCGGACTGTTCAACCGCATTAGTTCATACGGACGACTGACTCATCACATTAGTTCAGTCGCACGATTGAACCAGGTCGCTAGTCAATCGCTCGAATAAGAGCCCAATCGCATACCTTCATTTGCATACATAAACAGGTTGTTTAAGAGAAAGTTAATTGAAATGGAGGACCAGTTTTCAGCATACATAGCAAGTAGAGACACTCGTTATTCAGAACCTACTGCTATTTGAGAACGAAGTGGGAATCATAATAAGCCCCTGAAGCTAATCACATTAGATTAATACCCATAATGGAGTAGATACAATTTGTGGAAGGTAATAGAATGAGGGTATAGCATGCGGTCGGGGCTGACGGTGTCAAAAATACAATAAGTGGCATGTCAGATGCATATAAAAAGTAAAACACAACGCTGAGAAGAAAGTCTACACTTTGCTTACTAAGTCTATTCCAAAGGACATCTTCTATCAGTACTCGGAATACACTCAAGCAAAGAAACTATGGGATGCGTTGGAAAAGAGGTATGACAGAAATGCCTCCACTCAAGGCCATTAAGGCAAAAGCTTTGAAGATGAGTTGACAACTTTCTTCAATGGAAAGGAAGGCCCCGGACGATGTGATCGACAGATTCTACCACTTGATGAGTGAGATGCACACTCATGGAGTAACTACGTCGATGGAGGAAAAGGATCCAACTTTGCAGATGGATTACTAGAGAAATAGGCTCCTTCATTCTAATCTCAGACAGAATGGGATGCTCTCGAAGGTTAGACATAAATGACTTCATTCTGAAACTGGAGAGGAGGAGCTTAGGATGAAGTATAGAGCACAAAAGGCACAAACTATGACCAGAATCCTGCGTTCTACAACACACTCCTCCTGTCAAGACATCTGGAGTGCCACTGCAGACTGCATTCATCTCAAGCGCGCAAGTCCAGCACAAGCATCTACTTCAGGGTCTGAAACGTCAGGGTCATCTGGTACCCAGTATATTATACCTCAAGCCAATGCAGCAAAATTGAAGACCGATAACTTTGGTAACATGACTGTTGAGGTGGCCAGAGAACAGATGGACCTCCTAGCTGCTGTAGTCCATTCTTATGACGGATTAAGTGCTGGAAAAGATAGGAAATTGTCACCTCGTAGTGAGGATGATGAACAGGTGAATGAGGACGGAGTTAGAACAAATGGATATTATGTGGGCCTTGGCAAGTGCTGTTCAAGTCAAAGGTCACCTGTTTCAACTGTGGTGAGAAAAGGGAACTTCAAACGGGAGTGTGTGAAGCCAAAGAAGACTGGTTCATGGCAATCCTTTCTCGTCCTTCAGTCGTTAGGCAACGCCACGAACTAGTATCCTATTTCATCAGCAAGGATCCTAAGCCTTCACAGCTAACGATGATGAAGGGCAGGACTGGGGCTTTGGTTCATCACACCAGGAGGGGCCAACATAGCTGTGTGGAGGACATTGATGATGATTCCACTAGCGAGGGAGACATAGCAGTAAAGCTAGCGATGTCAACTACTGAAGACACTGCACCTGTGGTCAACCACTTGCCTGAAGAAGAAAAATCTGCGTCAACTTTAGAATTACCAGAACCAGAGACAACAGATTCTGCACACATGGTTGATTCCTCTTCTACATCTCAGGTGAGTCTTACTAACCAGTTGTTTAATAATCATGCTTGCTCTGACTGTAATAAATTTAGAGAAAACATAGATTTAAAATTTTCTAGGTATTAGATAATAATGATAGCTTAGTAAAAGATCTGGAACTATGCACTGAAGCAATAGAGTCTTAAACAAAATGAGCATAGTTACAAGGAAAAGATAGACTTTTGAACAAATAGCTTAGGGAAACAAAAGTAGTTGCATTTACCAAGCTACGTCATTAGGTACTATCTTAACTCCCTAGAGGACACTAGGGCAGCAGAAAGCTATTTTAGAAGTAGAAGCAACTCCTTAAACAAAAAATTGCACAGTTGGACAAGCTCGTCTCACATTGTCCAACCTTAGTGAGAAAAGAAAAATGGAGAGGGATTGGGATCAAAGTGGTTCCGCCGCCACCTGAGACCTTGATGAACACCAAAAGTAAAGTAATTAAAATCCCCCATCAAGGATCATGTGGTGACCATCCTTGTTAGTGACCCAAATACCATAAGTAACCAATTGCATCCGACACTAAACAAAGGAGTCCACTTCAAAGCAAAGGCAAAAAAAAAAATGCCTTGGTTTAAGAAAAAGAGTTTGAAAAGGTTAATTCAAATTCTGGTTCAAACAAAGTCAAATCAGAACCCAAAAGACTATTACACCTAATCAATCACGCACATCATGTCAAGTCCATGTAAACAAGAACTACAAGTTGTAAAACAAGGTAAAACAATTAAGTTTGTAAAACCCGACCATACATCTAACAAAGTAGTGTCTCAATCAAACAAAATAAGGTCAACCGTGGGTGTGACACCTACATCTCCACAAAAACATTTAAACTGTAATGTTGAAAGCAAATTGTGCTACAATTGTGGAGAGTACGGTCACATTGCGTCTCATTGTCCTTACTATCAGACATGAGGAGGAAAGTGAATTTCCTAGAATCTTTTAAGAGGAACTCAGTGACACCTCCTAACAGGGATAGTGAACCCACAGTTCAACCTATTAGCAGTTGTCTGTTTATCACAAACAGGCCTTACACAAAGCTGGTCTATGGAAAGAAAAATCCACCTCAGCGGTTTGAAAATGAGAAGAAACGGACATCTTTGTTTTCCTTAACCTCAAATGGTCAATGGGTTGAATTTATGTTATGTGATACCTCGGGGAAACCCAAGCTAGTGAAGGCTTGGGTTCCTAACATGAACTAAAGATTTCATGGAATACGCATGGTGTTTGCTATAGTGTTGAGAGTAACATGTGGATTGTAGATAACAGAGCATCCAGGCACATGAAGGAGAATAGAGCTTTCTTATCAACATCAACAAATCAAGGAGGGCATGTTACATTTGCTGGAAACAAAGGAGGGTACATCACGGCCCAAGGAGAAGTGGGAAATCAGAAAGTTAAGTTTGACAAGGTAAACTATGTCCAACAATTACAAAATAACTTACTTTCTGTTTCTCAAATATGTGATAAAGGCATCAAAGTAGTCTTTGACTACAAGAAGTGCGACCTTTTGAAGAAGGACTACGTGATCCCGGAGGACCAAGTTCTAATGTCAGGTTCATGATATAATGAAAGCTACTGTTTTGGATCTTCCAAAGGCATCCACAACGGATCGTGAAGTTCAGTGCTTCTTGTCCAAAGCTACTGAAAAGGAATCCATCTCCTGGGAATAGGAAATGGACACATAAATCCAAGAAGATGAATCACTTGATCCAGAACGATCTAGTAAGGGGAGTGAACGTCAAAAATTTCCAACTCACAGGTTTCTGTGTTGAGTGCAAGAAGGGCAAACAGACAAAGCAGTCTCATAAGGAAAAGAAATTTCATTTCATATAACTACCTCTTGAGCTTCTTCACATGGATCTATTTGGTCCAGTCGGTACAAGAAGCATTGCAGGCGACTTGTACTGCTACGTAGTTACGGATGACTACCTATGATTCTCATGGGTAATGTGTTTGAAGTCCAAATCTGAAACATTTGAATCTTTCAAGGAATTAGTAAATACACTAGAATCCCTATACAAGCTAAAAGTACGACAAGTGCACTCAGACAACGGAACGGAGTTCAAGAATCAGTGGATGGAGGCTTACTGCAAGGGAAAAGGAATTGTGCATCATTTACCTCTTCCAACACTCCTCAGATGAACGGTGTTGCTGAACGGAAGAATCGTAGCTTCATAGAAACCGCATGGACTATGCTAGCAGACTCGAAATTGCCTATCCAATTCTGGAATAAGGTAGTTGCAAATGCATGTTATACGATCAATCGAGTTTTGTAGTTAAGTGCCATGGAAAAACATGCTTCGAGTTACTACAATGATGTAAACCTAACTTAGAGTATCTCGAGCCGTTTGGCGCTCCATGCACCCTACTGAAGAAGCTTAGGAGGGAAAATTTAGTGAGAAGGTTGATAAAGGGATTTTTCTAGGATACAACTTACCAAACAAGGGAGTTTACAACAACTCAACAAGTCAAGTAGAGGTGTGGTGTAATGTTGATGTTTAGAGATACACCACACCACCTGTTGGAAAAGGGCCTGCTTACTTCTTTGACTATGATAGATTCTTCAAGTCCTTTAACATACCTCTCTCCACTTCCAAGACGATTTGGCAAACAAGATGATGTACGACGTCTTGAACACACCGTCTCAAGATTCAACACCGATTCATAAAGTCAATCATCTACCAACTCAAGGGGAGCACTTGATGTGAGTGACTCTTCCTCTGATGAAGAAATATTGGAAATTTATCACAACAACCAGGATGCATAGGTTTTGACTACCACAAGTCCACAAGCATCTGACAGTGATGCTTCTGAGCCTTCTGAACCTCAGACTCCTATAGCCTCGGATCCAGAACCAAATGTTCACAATCTTGATTATGAGGTGGTCGTTCCAACAACTCCCAGCTCACGTCTAAACATCTATCATCCATTGGATAATGTCATAGGAGATGTGAGATCAGGAGTTCAGACCAGAAACTAGTTGTACGCAGCTGATTATGCCTTTGTGATGGAAAAGGGATACCTTCACGACGGTGCCTTTATTGCTTTGTGTCTCAGTTTGAGCCAAAGTATGTTAGTGAAGCCTTAAATGATGAGGCATGGGTGATTGCCATGCAAGAAGAACTTCTTTAGTTCAAGAAGTTGGAGTATGGACTCTAGTGGATAGACCTAAAGGTTCTAAGGTCATTGGCACCAAATGGGTCTTGAAATGCAAGAAAGATGATCAAGGAGTGATCATCAGAAACAAGGCTCGGCTTTTCGTTCAGTGTTTTTGACAAGTTGAGGGTATTGACTACAATGAAGTGTTTGCACCAGTGGCAAGAATGGAAAAAACCTGCATCTTCCTTGCCTATGCATCATATATGAAGATCAAAGTGTATAAACTAGATGTGAAGAGTGCGTTCCTTCATGGTGAGATCCGAGAAACAGTGTATGTCAGTCAACCTGAGGGATTTGAGGATCCATATCATCAGGATAGAGTTTACAAACTTGACAAGGCGTATACGGGCTTCATCAAGCTCCAAGGGCCTAGTATGAGAAACTCTCGACGCATCTTGTGAAACATGGTTTTCGCAGGGAAGTCATTGACTATACACTGTTTATCAAGGGAAAAGATGGAAATTTACTACTGCTACAATCTATGTCGATGACATAATCTTCGGTTCCAAGAACAAAGAATTATGTCAGAGTTTGAAGCAGTAATGAAGGCGGAATTTGAGATGAGTGCAATGGGAGAGATGAAGTTCTTTCTCGGGTTACAGGTGGATGAGACACAAATGGGATCTTCCTACATCAGACCAAGTATGTAGGTGATATTCTTAGTCGGTTTGACATGGAGAATGCTTCTACAGCTCGAACTCCACTTTCTTCAAACCATGATGTAGCACCCGACGAGAATGGTGATCTGGTAGATGTCACTATGTATCGAGGGATGATTGGCTCTCTCATGTATCTGACTGCCTCACGACCTGATATCATGTATGCTACATGTTTATGTTCACGATATAAAGCAAAGCCTAAGGTGAACCATCTTATTGGGTTCAAAAGGATTTTTCGTTATCTTAAGGTACACCCACACTTGGATTGTGGTATCCTCATAATGATGACTTTGAGCTTACGGCACATAGCGACCAGCTTACGGAGGCCGCAAGATGAACTACAAGTCTACATGAGCAGGGTGTCAGTCCTTTGGGAGAAGATTAGTTACATGGCAGTGTAAGAAGCGGACCTTGGTTGCATTGTCAACTGTGAAGTCGAATACGTTGTTGCTACAAGTTGTTGTTCACAAATCATATGGATTCAATAGCAAATGCGGGATTACGGTTTGAAATTCTCTTCTACTCCTATCTTTGTTGATAACTCAGCTGCAATTGCAGTCACCAAAAACCCGATCCAACATCCTAAGAACAAACACATCGGGATTAATATCACTTATACGTGATTGCTTTGAAAAGAACTTAATAGATGTGTTAAAACTAAACACAGATTTTCAACACGCTGACCTCTATACAATGGCTTTTGACAAACCATGTTTTCTATATCTGTTAGAGGTCAACGACGTTAAAAAGAAAAATGAGGTCATTCGTGAAGATGACCATGTGTAGTCCGATGTGTCGTGTAAATTACTTTTCTTTTTTTTTATTTTTCAATTTTTTATTTAGTTGCTTAGTTTTACGTTGGTTAATTAAAATTGGTCTTCCCTATTAAAATCTTAAAAGGCTAATTCATTACGGTTTTAGAATTTTAGGGGGAAGAATAGGTTTAGTCAGTATAAAGAACGAAAACAAAAGAAAAAAATGAGGGAGAAGGAGAGGTAGCTGATAAAAATAATATCGTATGTGTGATACCGATTCAATCTTTGGAAAGTGATAGTACATAGGAGCAAACTATTTGAGACATTAAAATGAAAATGATGCATATCTCAAGTATAAGTCTGTGTGGTCTGAGCAAAATAAATGGAATATGATAGATAAACTAGCTACTACTAAGGTAACACAAAGAAAATAGACCTAGAGGTTGCTAGACCACAGATGATATGTCGGTAGATTCAACACAATAGATGACTAGACCTTTTTGGTGATCTCAAGATTAAACTAAAATGTTTGACTAGCCGTGGGTAACACCTTATCCTTGGTTAACACAATCAACAACATTCCAATAAGGGGTGACGAGCAAAATAAACGCCACGAATGTGTGCGTAAGACCAAAGCATGAGCAAAACCACATAAAAAATGCAAATACAATCAAACTGATAACCTATGTTGTTGGCGAGATCTGTGCAAAAAGACTCAAATTGCTCAAACTAGAAGATAGGTTATGTGCCTCTCTGCTATGCGGTGGCACTGACCTGAGGATAAGCATAACCTATATATAGTCTATAATTCATTGTTGTTTGCCGCCACTCTGCTATGCAATGGCACTGACCACAGGCTTGGCTTCTCTTTGAAAGTTCTATGAATTGTTTCTTCTTGAATACTACCCTGAGACCACTCAAAAATCTCCTGAGGAATGTTGATTACCATATAAGTGTGGGATCCACAAATTCTTGGTGAAATAAACAAACCATAAACTATGACCAATCTCTGTTGAAAGTCTGTGTATGGATTTAAGAGGACAAATATACTGACAATCATTGTGGCTACAATTCTTGAAAGTTCAAATCAGTGTGGGGACCTAATGCTACTAGTATGATTTCCTAAATTTGCTAAATGACTCTAGATGAAAAACAAGAATAGAGCATTAAAAGTTTAGATAACCTGTCCCGAATGATTTGAATATCCTGTATGATTCCAAACTGACTTGGTTCATGTATGATTTAGATAAATTGAAGCTGCCTTTTTCTAGATAAATAATTTCTTAGATTTATATCTGAGGACTTAACCCTCACAAAAACACAAAAACATGTCTTAGTTTTAAGTTAAAGTTTTATTTCTTTTATTTCTGTATAAAGTTTGTTAATTTCAGTTGCTTAATATTGGACTATGTCATGGAAGTTGATAGGGAATCTATCATCTAAACGATCACGTCTGAGGTGACCACACGTGCTTTCAAAAAAATTGTGTCATGTCTGAGGTGACAAAATATTTTAAAAGGAGCACGTCTGAGGTGGTCAAAAGTTTTTCAAGTTAAAATGATCATGTCTGAGATGATCAAATGCTCATAATTTTTAATCAAAAGATAAAAGTGTGGATGGTGAAAAAGTCAAAATCATGAGTATGATCCATTCGCATGACTGGACCATGATTATGGACCAGTCGTACGATTGGAAGATACGAATGTGCCCAATCACACGATTAACTCACACGGTTGGGACATATATGCGATTGGACCATGAGGATGCAACATTCACATGGATTAAGGTGACCGAATGGCCCAGTCGCACGACTGACTTCTAGTCGCATGACTGGAGATGACCGATTGTGCTAGTCGCACGACTGATCTTGAGTCGCGTTAATTGTTGGATCAAAAGAACCATGAGCCGGATCAGAAAAACCTTTAAGTCCCACAGACGTCACAACAACTACTGAAGACCACAACAGCTGAAGACAACAGCTGATTAAAAGTCTGAACACAAGTGCTGAAGACAAGTCTGAAGACACAATTGCTGAAGACAAAGTCTGAGACACAAGTGCTGAAGACAAAGTCTGAAGACACAAGTGCTGAAGACAAAGTCTGAAGACACAAGTGCTGAAGACAAAGTCTGAAGACACAAGTGCTGAAGACCAAAGTATCAGATGTTGTCACAACAGCTGAAGAGGTCTTCTTCAGTGGTTGTGATGGTTTACCTTTCAGTAGTTTTCTTTGTTTCAGTATTTGTAAAAAACAAAAGAGTATGTTCTTCAGTTGTTATAGTTTCAGTAGTTTCTTTTCAGTAGTTGTAATAATAGTTAACACTTAGCATTTTTGTAAGAAGATGTCAGCTGTTTGACATCTTCAGTAGTTGTGTTAACTATCAGTAGTTTGTGATAAATTCTGTTAGATGTCACTATCAAGTGACATCAGCACACGTCACATCTCTTATATAAGATGTGTCGACCTAATTGTAATTGTGACATTCCGTTACCACGAAAGCGAATATTGAATGAAATATCTGCAGAATTCTCTCTATCTATAACCGTTTTGTTCTTACATTGAATATCTCTTTGTTCTTGTGAATTGGCTAATTCATTGTTAGAATTCCGCTGCTATACTCTCTAATCAATCAAACGTAGATCACTGATCCTAAAGAGGAAATTAAAGAGAAAATGGTTAAAATGAAAAGTGAGTTTGAGACCACATTTGTATTAGCAACATCAAATCCTGTAACCCTTAAGTCCATAAAGAAATCCAAAAAGGAAGGGGTTAAACAGGTAACAGCTGAGATTGCTCAAAAGAAGAAGGTGCAACATAGGAACTTATCAAACTCCAATGCCAATGTGTCTGATGAGCTGAAAGCTTTATCACAAAATCAGACACAGCCGGTTATGATGGTTCAACAACTATTAGGAAGAGTTAACCAATTAGATGTTCCTATGTTGAAACCACAGAAAAGGAGGTCCAAGCCAAAGGATTCCTCTTCTTCACCATCTTCTTCCTCTCAGGCTGTTGTTTCCATCAAACCTGTTAGTTTACCATCTGTTGATGAGAACAGGCCCAAAACCAAAAAGGTTTGGGTCACCAAAACTAACTGATTGTTTTTAGCCTATGTTGCATTGCACAATCTTAAAGTTTTTCAAATGGATGTCAAAAGTGTATTTTTATATGGTAAAATAAAGGAAGAAGTTTATGTGTGTCAACCACCAGGTTTTGAGGATAATAAACATCCTAAATGGGTGTATAAACTTGATAAGGCTCTTTATGGGTTGAAACAAGCTCCTAGAGCCTGGTATGAGACACTCTCCACTTTTCTTCTTAAGAATAATTTCACTAGAGGCTCCATTGATAAAACTTTGTTCATTAAGAAGGTCGATCAGCATAAGCTACTTGTTCAGATTTATGTTGATGATATCATTTTTGCATCCTCTGATCCCCAGTTGTGTGATGATTTTACAACATTAATGAAAAAGAGGTTTGAAATGAGTGCAATGGGAGAATTACAGTTCTTTCTAGGCTTGCAAATTAAACAAAAGGTTGATGGAACCTTTATTCATCAGTCAAAATATAAAAAGATCTTTTGAATATGTTTGATTTACAAAACTGTAAGCCCTGTTCTACTCCCATGTGCAACACCACACAACTGGATGCAGATCCGAAAGGTAAAGCTGTTGATGAAACACTTTACACATGTATGATTGGGTCCTTGATGTATTTAACAGCTTCTAGACCAGATATTATGTTTGCTACATGTGTTTGTGCTAGATTTCAGGTTGCTCCTAAAGAGTCTCATTTGATTGCAGTCAAGAGAATCTTTAGATATTTGCAAGGTACACAATCTCTAGGTTTATGGTATTCCACTGGACACTCTTGCAAATTAGTTGCGTTTTCAGATAGTGACTATGCAGGGAGCAAGTTAACTAGAAAGTCAACTTCTGGTGGTTGTCAATTCCTAGGCAACTGTTTGATTTCTTGGCAGAGTAAGAAACAAACATCTGTTGCTACATCAACTGCTGAAGCCGAGTACATTGCTGCTGCAAGTTGCACTTCTCAGGTACTCTGGCTTCAGAACCAACTTCTGGATTATGGAATTACAGAGACTAAGTGTATTGTCAAAAATCCAGTCTAGCACTCTAGGACCAAACATATAGAGATCAGACATCACTTTATTCGGGATTGTTTTGAAAAAGGTCTGATTGATCCTAAGTTTGTGCCTAGTGCTAATGAGCTTGCAGATATTTTTACTAAGCCTTTGGATAGTTCTACTTTCCAAAACCTTGTGTTGAGGCTTGGTATGCTGCAGCTAGCATAAGTGACAACTACTGATGATCTCAGTAATAAGTACTGGTGATCATTGGTAACCATGTCACATATAAGTACTGATGAGTTCTTTCACCTTCAGTAGTTTTTATAACTACTGAAGGCTAAATGCCTCACAAGTACTGAAGTACTTTATCTGTTCTAATCCACTGATGTAGTTACAACTACTGATGTAGTTACAACTACTGAAATCAGTACAAACAGATAAGTACTGACGTCCTATGAAACACCTGAAAAGCAGATGCAAAGTCTGATGAGTAAGTGTTGAGGACAGTATGAAACAGCTGAAAAGCTAAGAATTGACGAAAACAGCTGATGAGTAATTTCTCTTCAGTTGTTTCTACAACTGCTGGTTCAAAACAACTGAAGCCAAAACCATGTCTTCAGTAGTTTACAACTACTGAAGACTAACACCAAGTCTTCAGTTGTTTACAATACTGATGACAAAACCATGTCTTCAGTAGTTTCACAACTACTGATGACTAATACCAAGTTATCAGTTGTTTTCACAAATCTGAAGTCAAAACCATGGTCTTCAGTAGTTTTATAACTGCTCATGCCTAAAACCACGACTTCAGCTGTTTCAACGTCTGAAAGGGTAATACCATGTCAACAGTCGTTTTAAAACTATTGATGACTAACACCAAACCCTTCAGTCGTTTTCTAACCCGTACCATATAATATCCGACCTAATCCTTCAAAGCCTCATCTTCTTCAAACCTAACGTTCATCTCTCCAAAACTTCTCTCTCATTAATGGCGTCCATGCAGCTCAAACCGTGACACAACTGTGTAGCTTACCTCACCAAATCGCCATTCTGGGCTAAGTTCGATAATGCTATTGATCTTCTGGTCCAGTCACCCTACAAAACAGCCTTTCTTCTCAATCCAATCCTTCATGCCGAATCCCTTAACCAGTTTTGGATGAACGTCACCCTCACCACTGGGGAGAACAACACAGAGTCTCTCCGGTCGGTCATCAACAACCACCAAGTGGTCATCACTCCCTATATATTCGTCAAACCCTACACCTGGATGATGCCACTTTTCCTGCTGGATATCCAAAGGGCACAACTGATTTATCCTTTGCCCACCATGGATATCAGGGAAACCTTAGTGCCTCCACCATACTGAAGAAACATTTCCATGATGCTGAACGTCTCATATTTCACATGGTAAATGTCTGTTTGGCTCCTAAGACTTCCTCTTGGGATCAAATGTCTACAAGGTGGCAGCAGGTAATGTACTCTATCCTTGAGCAACAACCTTTAAATTTTTCGGAAATACTATTTTCAGAGCTCAAGGATATGGCTCAAAAACAAACGGCTAACCGTTGGATATTATATCCTCGGTTCATAATGGCCATAATTGCAAACCAGCTTCAAGCTGAGGGACTTGTTGGCATGGGAGTCCCTGCTATGGCTGTATTGCCTGAAGTATACTCCCGGCACAACTCTGACCAATCACTCAAAATGGCTGCCAAGCTGCGCAAACCCATGCAGCTAGACCCCACAGCCACCACCTCCAAATCAAAAGTCCCCACCAAACCCACTAAAAAGAAAACCAAAAAGGCTACTCAGGGAAATGAGTCCGCTGAGGATGCCCCTGCAACACAAACGCAGGCTATATCCACTGGTTATAACCGCCTAGTGGATATAAGGACTCTCCCAACCACAGCCGCTCAGGATTCCTCTCAAAAGGAGCCTGCAGCAACCACAGAAGGGGTAACCACCAATCTGGGATCTTCCTCATTTGAGGAGATTGCCATTGAAGAGCACCATTCTCCCCAGGTGCACACTGCTTTTACCCCATCTCCCCATGCAACCGCCCCCCAAAGTCCTACATTACTTGTTGCACAAGTGCTGACTCTGTTGCACTCCTCACCCCCTCCCCAGATACCAATTACTACTGGGAATACTTCAACCATTGAGGGGGAGGACCAAAGTGCAGCTGAGAACCCACAGCATAGGGGTTACAATGTTCCTTCTCCTATTGTAGCAATGGAGATTTGAACTTCTTGTGAGGCTGCCACTTCTCCTGCTTCAGCATATGATCAGGTTGTAGTTGGTACCATTACTAAGACCTTACCAGAGGCGACTGCTGATGACGGACAAAGTCCTGAGGCAGAAGTCCCCAGTTCCAAGACAAAGGGGCACATGCTACAACTGAGCTACACTCAGTGCATGTTCATCCTGATCCTATCAGGAGGTCAGGTGATTCAGTATCTACTGATGATGACCTGGGCTTCTTTTACGATGTAATCGCCCAAAACACCATCCTGGAAGAGGAGGTGAGCAGACTCAAAGAGCTGCTTGCAAAACTTCTAAGGAACAAAGACCATCTGCCTCTACCACCTCACAGATGGCACCTTCATCTGAAGGTCTCCCAAACACTGAGCTACTCCAACAACTCAGCCACCTGCCTCTGCTTCTGGCACTATTTCTCAGGAACAGAACCCTCCTAAGCAAATAGTTGCTATCCTTCAAAATTCCCTCCCTCTCATCACACCCATAATCACTGATATAGTGATCAAAGCCATTGATGAGAGGCTTTCCTCAGTAATACAACCATTGATAGAGGAGGTTGTGGGCAAACAACTTTCTGGCAATCAACCCCTTGCAACCAATGCAACCAAAAAGGGGGAGATTAAGTCAGTGAAAGCAAAAAGAAAAAGGAGTACAGAGGAGAAAGAAAAGGAGAAAGAAACAGAAGGGATAGTAGTGGAAAAGGAGTTGGAGTTGAATGTGGAGACCGATAAACAGAAGGAAAAAGAGAAAGCCTTGGAGCTACTGATAAAAGAGGCTGATGCCGAACACAGCAGATCAATGGACAACATCATTTATCAGCTGTTTAGGCAAGGCCATGACACCGATAAACATGACTCTGAGATTCGACGATTAGAGATTGAAGAAATCCAGAATAGATGGGCAAGTTATGAAGTGTTAGAAAGAGAAAGGCTTGAGATCATGATTAGATTTATTGCAAAATATCTGGGAAGATCAATGATTGAAATCAAAGCTTGGTCTAGGGACAGTATCTTGCCAATCACCACCAAGATCTGTTCATCTGAAGCATATACTAAGGGAGTTGTTATTGAAGCATTGAATGAAGCAGGAGAGGGGAGCAGGACTGAGCTAGCCAAATACTCAAAAGCAAAACTCACCTCAAAAATGCTAACTCAGCCTGTCAACATTCCCTCTCCAAAACAACCACAACCACAACCCACAAAACCAACTCCCTTACCATCTAAACCAACAGCCGATGATGCACCTAAGAAGAAGAAGAGAAGGGTGTTGAGGCTAGAAGAAGAAGAAGAAGAGGATGATGTGGAAGAAGATAGGCTGCCTCTGTCTGTAGTCCTAACATTGGCTAAAGCCAAACCCATGCCCATCACTCCCACCTCACAGATGGAAGCTGTGAGAGTAAAGATTGAAGAAGAACAACAGCAAAAGCTTCATGATGATGAAATGCTGAAAAGCATTGACAAAACTTATGATGCTTCGTCATCAATAATAAGTATGAAGAAAGAAGCTTTGAGGTTGTACACCCTTGCCAACACATTTCAATATCAGAAGGAAAAGGTGAGAGTATGGCCTGATCCTAGGGTGTCTCACAGGATTGTAAAGAAAGACATTCCTTCGAGATACAAGGGCCAAGTCAAAAGGATCGTAGATGAAGAGATCACACTGGTCCTTGTAGTATCACCCTGGGAGATTGTAGAAGACTTCAAGAAGGCCTATGAGACTAAACAACCACCCCAAAAGATGTTAGAGAACAAAATTATTAAAAAGGGGTTAGTCTACAAGAGGCTTGAGAACTTCAAACAAAATGAGCTCAGTCTGTACTTGAAGGGACTCATCCTGATGAGTTTGCATACAGACAGATTACAACAGTTGAGCTCAAAAATGGTAAACAAGCCAAGTACATCTCAGAGCTGTATGGGCGTAAAGGATTGTTTGATGGTGAAGCCTAGAACCTGACCATGGAAGAACAAATTATGTTTCTCAGAGCATACACCAGAGAATCCTACAGGCTTATACATGGGAAGTGAGTCTCATGGATGGGGGAACAGCTCAGTGTCCAATGCCCCAATACAGAGCTCCCATCCATACATTGCCAACCAAATCTTCAGAGACTCATTCGAGGCCAGTGCTTATATGAGTCATCTTCTCAACTGATCAAGAAGGAAAAAGACCAACCATTCTGCCAACAATAAGTGGGACCTCAATAAAGTTAAAGGTTTTGGCTGCATTGGTTCAGGGGGTTTGTTGGACCAAAAGAACCATGAGCCGCATCAGAAAAACCTTTAAGTCCCACAGACGTCACAACAACTACTGAAGACCACAACAGCTGAAGACAACAGCTGATTACAAAGTCTGAACACAAGTGCTGAAGACAAAGTCCGAAGACACAAGTGCTGAAGACAAAGTCTGAAGACACAAGTGCTGAAGACAAAGTCTGAAGACACAAGTGCTGAAGACAAAGTCTGAAGACACAAGTGCTGAAGACAAAGTCTGAAGACATAAGTGCTGAAGACAAAGTCTGAAGACACAAGTGCTGAAGACAAAGTCTGAAGACATAAGTGCTCAAGACCAAAGTATCAGACGTTGTCACAACAGCTAAAGAGGTCTTCTTCAGTAGTTGTGATGGTTTACCTTTTAGTAGTTTTCTTTGTTTCAGTATTTGTAAAAAAACTGAAGAGTATGTTCTTCAGTTGTTATAGTTTCAGTAGTTTCTTTTCAGTACTTGTAATAATAGTTAACACTTAGCATTTTTGTAAGAAGATGTCAGCTGTTTGACATCTTCAGTAGTTGTGTTAACTATCAGTAGTTTGTGATAAATTCTGTTAGATATCACTATCAAGTGACATCAGCAGACGTCACATCTCTTATATAAGAGGTGTCGACCTAATTGTAATTGTGACATTCCGTTACCACGAAAGCGAATATTGAATGAAATATATCTACAGAATTCTCTCTATCTATAACCGTTTTTGTTCTTACATTGAATATCTCTTTGTTTTTGTGAATTGGCTAATTCATTGTTAGAATTCCGCTGCTATACTCTCTAATCAATCAAACGTAGATCACTGATCCTAACATTATCATCTATGTGACTGGGCTTAGTGGCATGACTAAAGGTAAACCCTAGTATAATAGAGGGTGAGTTGGTCGCCATTGGTCATCACTCCCAATCGCCCCAACATCGCACAAACATAGCATTACTCTGCCAAATTTTCATTTGAGCCTTCAAGACTATTGTTTGTTATGTATTGGCGATTTCTATTGACTATACACGTATAATGCAGTGCAATCCATGAAAATATCCATCGATTTAAGCCCAAGTTCGACAGATATTCGCCCTAAAAGAAACCATAACTTACATTGACAAATAAACTAATAAAACTAAGTTCATTGTGCAATTAAATGTTATAATGTTTTTTGTCGATGAATTGCAAGTCTAATGAGCCTAACCACAATGTCTAACATCAAAGATTGCTCAATATTTGATTTTGAATTGAACAGGTACGCTGTCACGCGAATGGACAATTTGATGAACTTCAGTCGCACGATTGAGTTGTACGAATGGCTAAACCGCACGACTGAACCATGCATATGTGTTTAGTCGCACAACTGGTGTAAAGCATGAGTTTTCATACGTATGAGCCTAGTCGCATGTTTAGTCATACGTATGAGTTCATTCGTACGACTAGAACTCAGTCGCACTGCTCATTAGCACGACTAGATCTCAGACGCACAGTCTCCTTCGCACTACAGAACAAGAAAATTTACAAGTGCAAATGATTCAAGTTATTACTCATTGACGGTTACTAACGTTTATATTCATTGTGTAATAGATGGCTAGTCGTTGGACTATGAGCACTAAGCACAACATCTGTGCTCATCTAGATCTGACATCCAGAAATGCCTCAAACTTTTCTGGCATTATCTTGTTTCTACGGAGATCGAGATCTCAAATTCCATCTCTACTCCCTGTACACCATACCACTCTATTCAGCAGGCCTTCTGGGAAGGCGCAGTGGTTGACCGGACTTCAGAGCCCCACCAGATCAGGAGTTCTATTTTTGGTTAGCCCGTAGAGATCACTGAGGATGAACTCAGGAGAGTGTTAGAGCTCGAGGATAATGCTGATTGCCCGACCCGTCTACATCCATTAACAGTACGAGGCTGTTTTCTGCGGGCCAAGTACTCTGGGGATATCAACTCAGGTGTGCTCACCAAGAGCAACCTGTGTCCTCAGTTTAAGTACTTAGCCCATGTGCTGCTCAAGTGCATTGCCTCACGGAAGGAAGGATTCGATGAGTTGTCTCATCAAATATACAGAACGCCTATGTGGGGTTGGTGCTGAACCATCTGTTAGCTTCTCCAGGATGATCTTCACCTACCTGGTAGAGAACATAGAGGGAAAGGGCAAGGAGGGCTTTTGCATGTACCCTCAATTCTTATAGACGATCATATACCAAAAGCTCCCTTTGTTGCCAAAGGAGAAGGAGGATGCGGTAGCACTCGAGGTGATGAATGATACCACCTTGGGTCGGATGAAAGTATACAGGGGAAGAAGGTGAAACCCCTTATGAGACAACTGTTTGGACATCTGGCCCGTGAAGACTATGTGTTGCCGTCACGAAGAAAGTGGCGCCACGATGACAGTGACTCAGATACTGAGCACATCGAGCTCCCAGATGATGACTCAGATGATGATGACAGCGGTGCTGGTGGAGATGCAGGGCTCACTCAACCAAGGGCCCCCACTTCTGATATAGCATCTCTAGCCCCAACCCACAGAGACACTGAGGATGTTGGATTCCATCACGACTTCATACCTAATGAGGAGGAGGGTACTCATGAGGAGCCCTATACTCGGACTGTTGGCAGCAAGGTGGTTGCCACAGAGCAAGGGCTCAGGGCGGTTGGTGAACGCCCTTGCAGATCGGAGAGACTAATACGGATCCAACCTTTGTTCCCGATCAGCCAAGCCATGTTCCAGGGGGAGCATCCTCCTCGAAGGATCGAGGAAGAAAAGGATGGCTCAGCCCCACGACCTAAAGAAAAAGAAGAGAAAACTGACCTTCATAACCACCACCACTACTACCAGCACTACCACCACTCCACCTACCACCACTACTACCACACCCACTCCACCTACTACCACTACTACCACACCCACACCACCACCACCACCTTCATCTATATTACCCCCAATCTTTACCACTACCACCACCACCACCACCACTAGCCATCCATCTGCACCATCATTCTCTTCTCCATATATATCTGGAGCACCTCTACCTCCCTTTGGGGTAGAGGAACAGCTGTCAGCGCTGAACCGTATGGTGATGCGGCTGTTAGCGGCGGATGACGAGAAACCTGCACAAATTCGTCATTTAGTAGATCTTACTACCGCACAATCTCAGTAGATATTTCAGCAGGCATAATTGATTGATCAACAGGCTCAGCAGATGTCTCAGCTCTAGGAGCAACATGCCAAGAATATTGAGGAGCCGAAGGCTACAAACAAGTCCATCTTGCTAAAGCTAAAAGGATCCAAAGAAGAGCCCTTGAATATTGGAGAAGGAGATGTAGAGGATGATGCTAATGATGATTAGAGTGATGATGATGATGATGGTGATGATCACGCAGGTGATACAGATGTAGATGGTGATGATGATGAAGATGATTCTTTTGTTGTGGTGCCACATCTGCAAGCAAACGGAGGACAAAAAGGACTCAAGATCAAAGTGCCTCCACATCCGCCCCGGCAGCAGAAGAGCAGAGGATGCAGGATAAGAGTAATGTTTAGTTATTTATGTTATTCAAAATCATTTGTATTCGAATCCTGTATTAAACTTGTGTACATAATGTTTATATCTTGATTCTTGTTATCTGGTATTTCTATCTTCATTATTAACTCATGATTGTTGTGTTACATGTATAAATCAAGCAGATCCAAACTTTCAAAGGGATGAACAAGATGTTGCTCCCCTCCAACAGATCAAGACTCAGCTCATGATGATTCTTGATCTGCGGGGTATTGTTAAGAGATCTGTGATGTACACTCCTGAAGAAGGAGAGATCATTCACAATCTCACTAACCAGCAAATTGCAAAAATGTTCAAACTTAATCTCGATGAGATTGTAAAGGACGCTCCAACCTTTGTAGAACTAGCGATGACAAGTTGAACAGCATTGATGAAATAGAGATAGAGGACGTCACTACAGAGCACTATCCCGAGTATGCTGACAAAGAGGGAAATGCGATCCCCAATTTGGGTGACTCCCTGGTCGGTGATACATTTGAGATAATGGATAAGATGGAGCAAGAGTGCGAGAAGGCTGAATGGGCTGCTTGTTTTGAGCAGATCTGAGCCCAAGGTGTTGCTCCTAGACAGAATGTCTACACCAAGCTCTACAATGTGAAGAAACATCACAAGGTGTCAGGCAAAATTATTGCATGGGCACATTTTGATAATCATAATGTTTATATAGTTAAGAGAGAGAAAGGTATTGAGTATTTTAGATTCCCGAATGATTTAAAGACTCTACCTGGTTTTGAACTCA
This sequence comes from Flaveria trinervia, assembly GCA_025506515.1. Taxonomy (NCBI): domain Eukaryota; kingdom Viridiplantae; phylum Streptophyta; class Magnoliopsida; order Asterales; family Asteraceae; genus Flaveria; species Flaveria trinervia. The sequence continues at coordinate 42,078,229 of CM046442.1, forward strand.
ACCAGCTGCATAAACTAAAGTTGTTATACGCTGACCCGAGAAAGACGTCAGGCTGGTTTGAGGCTGCCCAGAAGAAAGAGTACCACACTAGGTGGGTTAACTTCAAACCTCAACAACCTACGAGGTATATCAGACGTTCTGAAGTTGATCCCATAACTGGAAAGCCAAAGATAGTGCTGAAGTGGAGTCCTCCACGAACAATGTCAAAGATCCCTCTACGGGAAATGCCATAGGACTTAACTCCTCACTTCAAATGGTGGTACTATGATTGGAGAACATGGGAAACTGTCATAGTTCTAAACAAAGAGGGCAAAATGGATACTATCAGGGTATTCGACCCGATGTGGCTTACTAACTTGTCAGTTGACAACGTCTACACTCTATACAAGTGGCCATTATTCTATGACACACAGGATATTGTACAAGCCCTCCAATTCCAAAATATGATACGACTCTACTTTGCATTTGAAATACATGCAGGAGTCACAAGAGAGGAAGAGTACAAGAAGTATGAGGAGGTTATGAAGAAGGTAAGACGATAGATAGATCTAGGTCCAAGGGGTAGTTCGTTGATACATATGTACCTGGATTTGGATCATAATGTAATATGTCTTGAATGTCTTACGCTTATGTAATGTTTGGGTACTTAATAAAATGAAAATGTTTCATTGTGATTTATAATGTTTAATATTTTGTTATTGAGTTGTGTAGCGCATATTGACTAGATTATATAGGTTTGTGATTGTTTGAATTGATATGCATAATTTTATAATAATGAATACATTCAAACTTGGTTAAGTGAAGTTCTCATGCGCCCGACTGGACCATGCGCCCCGACAGTGGTCATGTGTCCGAATGGCAATGCGACTGAGTGTCCATGCGCCTAAATGGTCCATACGCCTGAACAACTTCATGCGACTAACTCAGTCGCACGACTGAACACTCAGTCGTGCGAATGGATCAACCACATGGCTCAATCGCATGAATGAATCATGCTAATGGTTCAGTTGCCCGAATGAGTAACCCTAACCTATAAATACCACCAGACGTACCCTAGCCATCCAGAGACCTCTAAGATCATACTCCAAGTTCATAGATCGCATTAGATCAATTCCTAATATATTCTTAAGATTAGATTCAATACATAATTGTTTCTACGTGCGTTCTCACTCATTGGATCTCCAATCAAATAGGATTCCACCCTATTTGGTTCGGTATACACGTTAATCAGTTAGTACATCGTCAAGTATGCGATCCTTAACACTTGTTCATGTACAACCATCTAGTACCGGTAGGGTATTGTCCTTCAAGAAGATCTAACAGTTCCATACTTCTTGCTTCTTGAATTAAGCAATTCTTCCTGAATTGCTTCAATCCAGCTATTGTCTTGAAAAGCCTCTTTGATGTTCTTGGGTACTTGTAACACCCTAAATTTTTTTTTAAATGAAAGGAAAAGAAAAGTAAATAGAAGAATAGATAATGTGCATAAGTGGAGGAGGATAAAGTGTACAAAGTACAAAAACTTTTTACTTTGATTTAAAGGGGCATGGTCGCCCATTTCTTTTTCATCTTCTTCATTCGGCTGAATGGAAGAAAGAAGAGAAAGAGCCCCGTTCTAGAGAGAGAAAGCAGAAGAAGCAGCTATAAAGGTAAGTCTTCTCTTATATGAGCTCGGTTTCAGCTGGGTTTCGAGTTCTTGACCGAAGTTCTTGGTGTTTAGTGTTTGTTTTCGGGATTCAAGAGCTGAATCGAAGGTGGGTCTCGAACTGGAAGTGTGTTGTTCAAAGGCTGCTCAAGGTGAGTTTCTAGAACCCCTCTTTACTAATTTTCAATGTTTTCGGGGATATTATGCATACTATGTAATCATTTTGAAAGTAATCGTGGGTCCACAGCCTTATGTTTGAAATGATGTATGATTTAGTGTTGCTTATGGGTTAGTGTTGATGTTTAGCATGCTTAGTTGCCCTTAGTATGTTAGATCTATGCATAGGTAGTGTTAGAATGATAATCGGGTGATGATGGTAGCATAGAAAATATTTCAGAAGGTTCTGATGAACATGAATAGTGGGCCATGCGCCCAACATATTGGCTAGATGCCTAAGTGTTGGCCATGCGCCCAAGAGTGGGTCATGCGCCTAACAGTGGCCCATGCGCCCAACATGTTGGCCATGCATCTAAGTGTTGGCCATGCGCCCAGTGGAGGTCCATGCGCCTAAACAGTAGCCCATGTGCCTAAGTGTTGGCCATGCGCCCAAGTGTTGGCCATGCACCTAAATAGTTCCCATGCGCCAAAGTGTTGAAATGGCCAAGTGTTGGTGATGCGGCTGAACAGGTGCCATGCGCCTGCGTAGTGGCAAAATGCCTGAACAGGGCAAAAGCACCCAAATAGTGCCCATGCGCCCAGACTGTTTTACACTTTGAAATTTTATGCCTATGCGCCTAAAGGGTCCCATGTGCCCAATTTGGACTTGAGGTTTTCTAAGTGGTTTTAATGTATATATGATGTTGCTTGTATGGTGATGGTGTATGCTTATGATTATGTGTATGTTCCTTATTATGTTTGTATGTCTCCCGTTGGCTTTGTCTTGAACATTAATAAATGTAACGAAAGTATTATGTAACGTAAAGTGGAAGATAATAAAAAAAGGAACGTAATGATTGAGAACATGTGAGGCTTGCAAGTGAAGTGTAGTGAAGTGTACGGCTCGAAATGCCTTAAGCTCTACCGCGTAAGGTTCAACAAATCCTAAAGTGTGCATGCAAGGGTCCTAGTGTTTGTGGCTGACCTTCGGTGTAATTACCCATTTCGATAGGGGTGTAGTTACCCATTTCGATGGGGGCGTAGTTACCCATTTCGATGGGGGTGTAGTTACCCATTTCGATGGGGGTGTAGTACGCATTTCTATGGGGGTGTAGTTACCCATTTTGATGGGGTGTAGTTACCCATTTCGATGGGGGTGTAGTACCCATTTTGATAGGGGTGTAGTTACCCATAATGTTGGGGTCAAATATATGATGGTTACCCGAGTTATGTATAACTTCGAGGGTGTGGCCTAAAGCCAAGCATATGTAGGAGGTGAGCGACTCTGTGTCGCAACAGACTCGATAGAGGTCCTTGTCGCGTACTCCGGCACAGTATCAATCTACGGACATGAGTCAGGAGTATTGCATTAGACGAGATAATGAGGTGAGCGACCTGGCATTGCAACAGACTCGGATAGAGTTCAATCCCTGTGATTGACTTGAATTTGATCTTTGTCGCGTATCCTGGTGTTGTGTCAGTCTTCGGACATGAGTCAGGGGTTCGTGTATAGGCCCTAGCACAACATCAACTTTTGAGCATGAGTTGGGGATATTGCACGAGACAAGATTCGAGTAATGAAGAGTAATGAACGAAAGATAATGTATGGAAAGAACAAACGTATGAAATGAACGTTAATGAATTATCATAGTAATGTACGATATAGACCCGTATCATTCGACCTCTGTAATCGTGGCTAAGTGCCACGAAGAGGGTAAAGTCTGACGGATCTAGAGAGAGGTGAACGATGATGATATACGATGAATGAACGTGTTACGAACGTGATGAGATAATAATGATATTATCTGTATGTACGTATGATGTATGATCACGAACGAATGTAGGTATAATATGATTTTGAAAGAAAGTAAAAGAATGGTTTTAGCGAAAGAAAAGTATTTTACTATAAAACTAGAACTCACTCAGCGTTGCTGACTTTTGTATGCATGATAGTTGGTAGGTATTTCTTGATGCTGAAGAGTTGCAGGTATAGATGCATAAGCTACTCGGTGTATTTTGAGGCTGGCTCCGTATTTTGACATGTCTTTGTATTTTGAGATCAAAAGAAATGTTATAAATGAATGAAAGGACATGTATTTCTTTATTAATGAAAGTTTTAAATTCCACTGCAAAATAAATGTATGTTTTATAATGTTTTATGTGCAATGAATGACCAACTGTGAGGTGCCCGGGAACGGGGCCTTAGAAGTTGGTATCAGAGCCAAAGTTTAAGCGAAATGCGTAAATTTTCAAAATAAACCTTAACCTAAACTTAGAATGGGATTAAAAGGAAAGGGATGCCAGTCCTAGTAGCTACGTGCCTGCAGGTAAAGGTTTTATGTAAATGTTTAAAATAAGTTAACGTTAACCGATATTATGTGCACATGTTATGTGGCTAGTGTGCTTTTGTGTGGATTTAGATACTGATGTAGTTAGGATAGGAAATGCATGGGGTATGAAGAGTAAAGTAAGTGGCTAAACACAACTAGCCACTGTAATTAGGGACTTACTATACATGACATAAATTGAGTTATTACCTTGAATGACAGTGTTGGTGTCTGAATCTTATAGTGTGCTAGAGGATGGCTGGGCAGAAATCTTCCAAGGCTCCTGGAGGCAGAGGCCATTCACATGTGATTAGGATTAGTGCTAACGCTCTTGAGACGACCCATGAGAACCTGAGGTTCATGGCCGGAGCGAAGAGAATGAGAATACTAGTTTGAATGCCTAAGCTTGGGAGGTGATTGCTGATGAAGTACACGAGGTCATGCAGACAGTCTTACCGTCTGTAGTGACCCAAGTGATTAAAGCTGTTAGAGAAGGCGAAAGGACGGAGAGGAATAGGTCCTCGGGATGGAGAAAGCAACCGGAGGCCGAGATGGTTATCCCTACTGATGAGGAAGAGAAGGAAGAAGAGCCTGTGCCCAAGACAGCACGAGGCTGTAATTATAGGGCATTCCAAAGGTGCAAGCCCCCTACCTTTGATGGTAATGGCACTGCTGCTGCTGCTCACCGATGGTGAGGGAGATGGAGGCTGTCCTTGAGATCAGCGAGTGCCGAGAGGACTACAAGGTAAAGTTTGCCACTCACTCTTTTATGGACTCAGCTTTGTGTGGGTGGGACAATATTGTCCAGGTTGAGGGAGGCAGGGCTATTGGAAGGATGAGATGGTCAGAGTTGAAAAGGCTGGTGATTGAGGAGTTTTGTCCTCATCGTGAGATGGATACAGTTGAGAGGGAGTTCCTGCAGCTGGAGGCAGGAACGATGACACATGAGCAGTATACCACTAAATTCAACGAGATGGCATAGCTGGTGCCGGATCAAGTGACACCTCTTTTGCGAAAGATCAAGAGGTATATTCAAGGCTTGCCAGTGGACATCCGTAGGCACATGATCGCTGCCCGACCGAGCATGTTTAGGTCGACAGTTGATTTGGCGGGGAAATTGTATGATGAATGATCTGTGATGGTGACTGAAGGTAGGAAGAAAGGAATGGGTGATCAAGATTGGAACGGGAAGCGATTGGGAAGTAGCAAAGCCGCTCCGGGAGACAAAGGTGCATGAGTGGATGATCAGCGTGTTGTCATAAATGATGCGAGGTCGAAAAGGTGTGACAAGTGTGGACACAGACACCCCGGGGAATGTAGATTGGGGAGTAATACATGTTTCCATTGTGGAAGGACAGGACATGTAGCGAAGAATTGTGCTATGGGGAGGTGCTATTCTTGTGGTGATGGCGGTCACATGAGCAAAGACTGTAAGAAGTCGTGGGCAGGAAGCTCCGGTACTAGGAAGGAGAACAGAGGGTGAAGGCTAGAGCCTTTGCTATGATCGGGAGAAGGCTAGATCAGACTACGAGGTAACATCAGGTACATTTTGAGTAATTTAGATTTATGCATCTATGCTTTAAATGTGGTGCTAGTAGTAGTTTTGTTGCTGCTATCTTCTGTGATGTTGCCCGTTAGGAGTAGGAAGATCGATGAACCCTTCGATGTAAGCATTGCTATTAGTAAGTCCAACAGGTTACCTAATGCCTTAGAGGATTGCACGATAGGATTGAGAGAGAGCGCTTGTACCTGCTACACTGTTCAAGATAGGCATAGGGGGATAGATGTACATCTCTAGGTGAGTTGATTAGTAATTTACAACTTAAACCCCAAGTGTTGAAAGAAGATGGATTGATCAACCGTGCACGGCCAGAGTTCGGTACCGACCTACGACGATGAAAAATGATGAAGGCTTCGACCAGGAAAGCGGATTATTTGATTTGGAATCGAATAAAGCTAATATTAAAGTATAAGAGGGTCATTCCTAGTTGTTGCCCACGTAGGAGAAGTACATCGACTTGAGCTACCCGATGAGTTAAGTGGAATTCATCTGATGTTCCATGCATCTCGTCTAAGAAAGAGCTCAACCGATATGGATATGATCATGCTACTAGAGAACACTGAGATGGACAAAGTATCTAACCACGAGAAGCAACTGGTGGCCATTATTAATAAGAAGAAGTGAGTAGACTAAGGAGGATGATGGTTTCACTTGTGCGGGTGAAGTGAAGCCTAAATGGATCTAAGTTTAAGTGCAAGATCAACGAAGAGATGAGACAGTGTTACCCATAACTGTTCGAGAAGTGACGGGTTTCGGGGACGAAACCTCTTTAAGGGGGGTAGACTTGTAACACCCTCATTTTTTATTAAAACGAAAGGAAAAGAAAAGTAAATAGGATGAATAGATAATGAGCACAACTGGAGGGGGATAAAATGTACAAAGTACAAAACCTTTTTACTTTAAGGTTTAAAGGGGCATGGTCGCCCATTTCTTCTTCATCTTCTTCATTCGGCTGAATGGAAGAAAGAAGAGAGAGCCCCGGTTCTACAGAGAGAAAGAGGAAGAAGCAGCTGCAAAGGTAAGTCTTCTCTTATATGAGCTCGATTTCTGCTGGGTTTCGAGTTCTTGACCAAGGTTCTTGGTGTTTAGTGGTTGTTTCCGGGATTCAAGAGCTGAATCAAAGGTGGGTCTCGAACTGGAATTGTGTTGCTCAAAGGCTTCTCAAGGTGAGTTTCTAGAACCCCTCTTTATTGATTTTCAACGTTTTTGGGGCTATTATGCATACTAAGTAATCATTTTGAAAGTAACCGTGGGTCCACAGCCTTATATTCGAAATGATGTATGTATGTATGATTTTGTGTTGCTTATGGGTTAGTGTTGATGTTTAGCATGCTTAGATGCCCCTAGTATGTTAGATTTATGCTTGGGTAGTTTTAGAATGATAATCGGGTGATGTTGGTAGCATAGAAAATATTTCACAAGGTTCAAATGAACATGAACAGTGGCCCATGCGCCCAGCATATTGGCCAAACGCCTAAGTGTTGGCCATGTGCCCAAGAGTTGGTCATGCGCCTAAACAGTGGCCCATGCGCCCAGCATGTTGGCCATGCGTCTAAGTGTTGGCCATGCGCCGAAAGGAGTTCAATGCCCTTAAACAATGGCCCATGCGCCTAAGTGTTGGCCATGCGCCTAAATAGTGCCCATGCGCCAAAGTGTTGAAACGGCCAAGTGTTGGTGATGCGCCTGAGATGGTGCCATGTGCCTGCATAGTGGCAAAACGCCTGAACAGGGCAGAAGTGCCCAAATAGTGCCCATGCGCCCAGACTGTTTTACACTTAGAAATTTTATGCCCATGCGCCTAAAGGGTCCCATGCGCCCAATTTGGACTTGTGGTTTTCTAAGTGGTTTTTAAGGGGTAATATGGGGAGATAGGCCTAGTCATGATGTGATGGAATATGTCTAATGTGTGTTATGTATATATGATGTTGCCTCTATGGTTATGGTGTATGCTTATGCTTATGTGCATGTTCCTTATTATGTATGTATGTCTTCCCTTGGCTTTGCGATGAACATTAATAAATGTAATGAAAGTATTATGTAACGTAAAGTGGAAGATAATAAAAAGAGGAATGTAATGACTGAGAACGTGTGAGGCTTGCAAGCGATGTGTCGTGAAGTGTACGGCTCTAAATGCCTTATGCTCTACCGCGTGAGGTTTAGCAAATCCTAAAGTATGCACGCAAGGGTCCCAGTCTTTATGGCTGACCTTCGGGGTAGTTACCCATTTCGATGGGGGTGTAGTTACCCATTTCGATGGGGGTATAGTTACCCATTTCGATGGTGGTGTAGTTACCCATTTCGATGGGGGTGTAGTACCCATTTCGATGGGGGTGTAGTTACCCATTTTGACGGGGGTCTAGTTACCCATTTAGATGGGGGTATAGTACACATTTTGATGGGGGTGTAGTTACCCATAATGTTGGGGGTGAAATATATAATGGTTACCCGAGTTACGTATAACTTCGGGGGGTGGCATAAAGCCAAGCATATGTATGAGGTGAGCGACTCTGTGTTGCAACAGACTCGATAGAGGTCCTTGTGCGTACTCCGGCACAGTATTAGTCTTTGGACATGAGTCGCGAGTATTGCATGAGACGAGATAATGAGGTGAGCGACCTGGCATTGCAATAGACTCGAATAGTGTTCAGTCCCTTTGATTGACTCGTATGGGATCTTTGTCGCGTATCCTGGTGATGTGTCAGTCTTTGGACATGAGTCGGGAGTTTGTGTATAGGCTGCGGCACAGCATCAACTTTCAAGCATGAGTTGGGGATATTGCATGAAACAAGATTCGAGTAATGAAGAGTAATGAACGAAAGATAATGTATGGAAAGAACGAACCTATGAAATGAACGTTAATGAATTATCATAGTAATGTACGATATAGACCCGTGTCATTCGACCTCAGTACTCATGGCTGAGCGCCACGAACATGGTAAAGTCTGACCAGATCTAGAGAGAGAGGTGAATGATGACGATATACGATGAATGAACGGAAGTTATGAACGTATGATGAAGATAATAATGATATTATCTGTGTGTACGTATGATCACGAACGAATGTATCGTATGGTATGATTTGAAAGAAAGTAAAAGAACGGTTTTAGCGAAAAAAAAGTATTTTACTATTGTAAGGCCCCATTCTTCGGACGCTTACAACTGGCCCTTAATCGCACTCAAAACATAATTTTCTTCATCTTACATAAAAACATTGCAGCGGAAACATTAAAAACAAAACAACATTTTCATTTCATCAAAATGCTTTTGCAAAATAGTACATCCGTTCACTTCACAAAATTTGTTTTACATTTCATTACAATAGCCTTATAATAATGAATGCCATTCCAAAAGAACTGAGTAGTCGCCCCATGCCATCCTCAGCAACATACCTGCCAACCGGAAACACATCAAAGTCAGCATTGCTGAGTCAGTTCTAGTTTTATAATAAAACATACTTTTCTTTCGTAAAACCGTTCTTTACTTTCTTTCAAAATCATACAACCATTCGTTCGTGATCATACATCATACATACACATAGATAATATCGTTATTATATTCATCATTATGTTCGTTAACTTTTGCTCATTCAACGTACTTCATTATCTTTCACCTCTCTCTCTAGATCCGGTTAGACTTTACCCTCTTCGTGGCACTCAGCCACGATTACTGAGGTCGAATGACAAAGATCCCGTTTACTTCATTATTATGATAATTCATTAACATTCATTTCATACGTTCGTTCTTTCCATCATTACCTTTCTCTTTCATCAACTCACGCCATACTCCTGACTCATGTTTGAAGACTGGTACTATGCAGGGGTCTGTAAACAAACCCCCGACTCATGTCCGAAGACTGACACAACACCAAAGTACGTGATTCGTTTCCCTATCATCTCATCTCAGTCTCACGCACGACTCCCGACTCATGTCCGAAGATGATACTGTGACGGGATCTGAACACAAACCCTCAACTAATGTCTGAAGACTGACATAGTACGGAGTACACGATCGTCTTCTCATTCATCCGGATCCTGTCTCATGCAATACCCCCTACTCATGTCTGAAGACTGATACTGTGCCGGGGCCTGTCAACAAACCCCCGACTCATGTCCGAAGACTGACACAGTACCGGAGTACGCGACAAGGACCTCTTTCGAGTCTGTTGCGACACAGAGTCGCTCACCTCATACATATGCTTGCAAGCCTTTCATCGTTCATTCATTCATTGATGCATGCATTCATTCGTTCATTCATTCATTGATGCATGCATTCATTCATTACGTTCCTCTTTTTGTTATCTTCCACTTTACGTTACATAATACTTTCATTACATTCATTAACGTTCAACGCATAGCCAAGGGAAGACATACATACATAATAAGGAACATAAAACATACAACATCAAACACACAGGGCAACATCGCACGCGCATAACATACATCATGCATAGCATACAACGTGCACAAGCACACGACAACATCATCACACGAATCACGCACATCACATCACATAACCATATGTCATCGCACATCATCATGTGTCACATCATCATCATCATCAACTCAACATCATACGTCATCTTATACCGTCCGTGCCCATCACACCACTGAGGAAATCCATCTCGACCATCACCTCTCAAAGTCCCTCAAAACTCCTAGGCGCATAAACCCTATTCGGGTACACCAACAATTAAGCGTATGGAGCTCCAGCCGCATGACATCCATGAATATGAAGCTCCAGTCGCATGATCTCCGTGCGTATGAGCTCTCCAGTCGTATGACTTCGGGCGTATGAGGACTGTTTAGGCGCATTACCTCCAATCGCATATTTCATGCGTATGGGCCTTAATCGCATGACATCCGGGCGCATGGACTCCAGTCGCATGACCTTCATGCGAATGGCCTTCACTCAGACACCTTTCATGCGAATGGACCTCAATCGCATGACTCACATGCGTATGGACTCCAGTCGCATGGCCTTCAATCACATGACCTTGATCCGCATTTCCTTCTATAGCATGACTCTCGTCCGCATTTCCTTCAGTCGCATAGCCCTCATGTGTATGACCCTCAGTCACAAAAATAAACTTAGTCGCATCTCTTTCGTGCGTATGGCGCCCAGTCGCATGCCATTCCGTCGCATGGACCTCCAGTGGCATAGCCCTAGCTGTAAGCAGAATGCAGTTCATCCTGAACTGTAGTCGCACCTTTCTGCCTCCAAACTCTTCCAAACCTCATTTGAGCTCAAATCAACCCTTGTAAACCTTACGGAAACATACTACAACATCATTCAAGCATACCCAAGCCCGAAATCATGCCCCAAACGAATCATACTCATACATACACATACATAAACAGGTATTCACCCAAAAACCCAAAAAATAGTTTTTAGATCTGTTCCAGCAAAATCATTCAAAACGTGTGTAAAAGAGGGGTCCTAGAACTCACCTTAACGATCCCGTCGAGTAGAGCTTCCATTTGACCCGCTACACGTCGATTTTCACGCTCGGATCAACCCGAACCAAGCTTTTCTCCTCTTTTATCCTTTTCTCTCTTCTCTTTGGCTGATAATGGCAAGTATGGGGTGTCTTCCCTCTTTTATACTTCTATTCATCAAAGTTTCTCTCGTTGTCGAGTTTGGTCCCTCGACTTTGAACTTTATTTCTTTTTCTTCTTTAGTCGCCTTCAAAGAAAGTTTCCAGGTGTTACAAGTCCACCCCCCTTAAATACGTTTCGTCCTTGAAACCTATTGTTCCTTGAACCATTGCGGCCAATGTTATCTCATCTCTTTTCCGGTCTCTCACCTGGAATTCAATCGCTCTACGACGTTTATCAACATACGACTTCTGGTCTATCTTTGGATACTTCCATTATGGCTTTGATCCTTTCAAGGTTCTTAGTCGTAGCCTCAGTCACCTCAATATTTCCCATACGTCATTTGATGATCGGCCTTCACTTGTAGACAAGTAAGGCATTTACTCACTTACTCCATCATATCACTCTTCATACATGGCCACCAATAATCTTTACTCGTGTCTCGATACATCTCACGGTTGAGATATTAGTATATCCACATACCTTACATCGACCAAGTAGGCGATATGTCCACGCCTCATGGATTGCTAACCCATTCTTTCCTTATAGTGTACACCTATCACCCAAGTCTGTCCTGAATGGTCTAGCAGGAACAACGCTTTCACAATTCTATTATGTAATCCTCTAGGGCATCTACGTAACCTAGTGGATTCATTCATAGCAATCTCTACATCGAAGGGCTCATCGATGTTCTTTCTCTAACATGCCACTTACAACAGATTGTAGTAGAAACAAGGCTACTACTAGCATCGCATTCAAAACATAGATGCACAAATTTTAAATTACGAGAAACGTACCTGACGTCAATTCGAAGTCCGCTTTAGCCTCCTCTCGGTCATGGAAAAAGCTCTAGCCTTGACCCTCTGTTCCCTTTCCTCGCACCGGAGCTTCCTGCCTTTGACTTCTTACAATCCCTGCTCAGGTGTCCAATCTCGCCACAGTCATAGCACTTAGCCATGCGACAATCCCTCGCCTTGTGGCCTTCCTTCCCACACTAGAAACAGACGTTCAGTCCCTACTTGCATTCCCCCTCATGGCCTCTACCACACTTTTTGCATACTTCTCCTTTCTTTCTATTCTCTTCTGATCATCGTCCCTCAACGCCATACTTTCATACAAAAATCCACCGTCATTGTCCGCCTCCTTTCCCTTCTTAACATAGGCACAATCCTCCTCTTTATCGCCATCGCCCCCGCTCGTCGTACAACCTTCCCGCCAGGTCAACTGCCGACCTAAATATGCTCGGTCGAGCAGCGATCATGTGCCTACGGATGTCCACCGGCAAGCCCTGAATATACCTCTTGATCTTTCGCGAAAGTGGTGTAACCTGATCCGGCACCAGACGTGCCATCTCGTTGAACTTCGTGGTGTACTGTTGATGTGTTAGGGTTCCCGCCTCCAGTTGCAGGAACTCCCTCTCAACCTTGTCCATCTCTCAGTGTGGACAGAACTCCTCAATAACCAACTTCTTCAGCTCCGACCATCTCATTCTCCCAATAGCCCTGCTACCCTCGGCTTGGGCTATATTGTCCCATAAGCAAAAGAGCCGAGTCCACAAAAGAATGGGCAGCAAACTTTACATTCTGATACTCCCGGCACTCGCTGATATTCAATACCGCTTAAATCTCTCTCACCCATCGGTGAGCAGTAGCAGCAGTGCTATTTCCATCAAAAGTTGGGGGCTTGCATCGTTAAAACGGCCCATAGTTACAGCCACGTGCCGCCTCCGGCGCAGGCTCTTCCTCTTCGTCATCGAAGAAAACCATTTCAGTCTCGGGTCGTCTCCTTTCGCCCGAAGGTCTAACCATTTCCTGTCTCTCCCCATCTCTAACAGCCTTTATCACTTCTCTCACTACAGATGGTAGGATTGTCTGCATGGCTTGATGCACTTCCTCCCCAACGCCTCTCTCATCGAGGCTCACAGATTAGCACTCTCATCACCGCCCTTCGGATGAGGGGTCTCGGGTTCCTCATAAAGCACTCTTTCAGCCCTAGACCTTCCTCTTGTGAGCCGTGGTTCAGCACCACGTCCACTGCACCTCCACCTCGTGAAGCTTTCGAAGATTTACCACCAGCCATCATCTAAACACTGAAAGATTCAAAACCTGTTGGATTTTGTCTGCCCAAGACACGTAGAATATTGATGCAGTTAGTACGTTATGATCCAAGTCGGGTTATACCCAATAACAAGCTTTGCAAACACAAAAATTATTTAATTGATGATATGATCATGCAATTAAATAATCACACCAAATTTAGAAAATAGGTTTTCTAAATATGATTTGTAGTGGAACAAATTATAAGGATACTTTGTTGATGATTTTATTATTTATATTGTTATTTAAATTGGTTTAAGTAACATTAACTAATAAAATGAAAGTGTCATTTAAATTAAAAGGGGTTTAATTTAAATAATGTACATGACCTTTTAATGTGTGTTTTTTTAAAAAACTTTGGGTGGGAAACCCCTTCTAGAAGGCTGAATTTCAGCCCTCCTATGGTCCAATGGATCATTTTCTTTTGTCTTGAAAACACACATTAGAAAGAGTGTGCAAGTGACCCCTTTACACACATTCATTTCACACAAAAGAAAAACTCCCTCTCTCCTCAAACTCCTCGGCCAGCAGCATCAATTTTAGATGTGTTTTTGGATTGATCTTGGTGTTCTTCTCCCTAGCAAGAAGGTGTTTGCTATAGTGCTTGGGGTATACAAGCTGAGAGGACCTCCTTTTGGTTCGTGGTCGTTTTCTTGGTCCATATCCGTCCTTTCGCTGCTGGAAGGTAGTTCATGGCAGCTTCTTCATGGTTGTCCATATAGTATGTTATGTGTTTCTATAGCTAGTTATATTCACATATAAAGATCTTTTGTTCCTGGGTTTTTTTGTACCTTTATAATATCAAAATAGAACTCAGTTTTTCAGTTCATAAATTATGTTATAAAGTTCATGTCCACTGCGTTTCACAACGTTTAAATGGTTAAACTATGTTTATGTTCTAACAAACCCACCATTGGCATCAAGAGCCGGTTATGTGGATAGCTAGCTTGTTTTGTCCTTGAAAATTTTTTTATGGGACTTTAAAACCCCTTTAGGGGCTGCTACATGTATTATGAATCCCCAAACTTTCAAAGTTATATCACACATGCTTGTGATTAAACATTGAAAGACATGTATGTTGTATTGTTTATTTGTTTGGACAAGAAAAAACCCAAATTTCAGTTTTGTTGGCTGAAATTTCGTGGGTTTTAGTGGGGATTCATTTTGTTTGGATGATATGATCATTGTTCATTATGGTGCAAAACCTAGCCCTTGACCTTGTGTTATTTGGATGATTGTAATGGATGTATTTATTCATTCAATTGGGTTGTATAATCATTTATTTGTGCTTGGTTTAAAATGTAATTTATTTATTATTGGGATGTAATAAATAGATTAGGTACTTTTCATTTTACTAGAAATCTTGTATTAGGATATAATATCTTGTAATATGAAGATGTACGCGTTAGAAGCACAAAGGGAAGACACAAGAAACATGAAGCATTTGGATGCGGTTTCAAGTGGGAGGTTCATGGAAGCCTTTTGTGTTGTGTTTTGTCCCTTAGGAATGTCCTATGGACCACACTTGTGATGGCAAACAAGTGTGGCCACTTTAGATGCTATGGTTATGCACTAATATTTGTTTGATTATGGTATTGTGGTTGATTGCTTATATATGATGTTTGCTTAACAATCCTTCAATGATCATAACAAACTATCTAAATCGGCCTTAATCATTAAAAGGTAATAAAAGGTTATTAGTATTGTTTAATAATTTCAAAGATTAAAAGTGTTTTAATCAATGTACCATAGGGTATCTTGTATTTGAAAGCATGCAAATATGAATACATAGAGTTTTCTAAACTAGAATTATAAAACTCTAAATATTTGAAAATAAGATCAACACCGTCCTTTTACACAACACTTGAGTCACTCGGACTCTTAGTGGGATAAAGGTCACCTAACCATTTTGTGGGAACTTGTGACTTGAGGTGAGAATGCCATAATCGTGGGATAAAGGTCACCTAACCGCTTATTTTGGCCAACTCACACATGTGTGTAAGTAGGGTGTCTTGATTTGCAAACCATATCAAATGGATCACCTATGATATGGTTTCCAAATGGTGTTTATACGATTAACATGCCGACTTTACATATGATGTTTCAAGTCGATCCATACCTCTAGAAGTTGCAAATGGTTCTAATCGTCAATCTTTGACCACCTTATTATTTAAATTGTGGGATAAAGGTCACCTAATCACTATTTAAATGTAATGTTGGGTTCTAGATTTTATATGATAATGACCTTAAAAGGTATTAATTATTAAAATAACAATATCAAAAATACTAAAATTGATCTTTGTTAAAATTTTGTAGATGGCCACCAATAATAATGATAATCATGATAATTCATCCACGTCTGGCCAATCTTTACGAGCGATTCTGCAAAAGGAACGTGTAAATCATAACAAATTTATCGATTGGTATCGAAACTTGAGAATCATTCTCAAGCAAGAAAAAAGATCATATGTTTTAGACGACCATATCCCTCATCAACCTAGTGAGGGTAATGAGGAGGCCTATAACGACTGGATGAAGTACACTGAGGACTCTGTCCAAGTGTCTTGCCTTATGTTGGCAAGCATGACTCCGGATCTCCAGAAGGAGTATGATAATCACGGAGTTTATGACATGATAACCCAACTGAAGGAAACGTTCCAACAGCAAGCGAGGGTGAGCACTTTGAAACGGTTCGAGCATTCCATGCATGTTGTATGGACAACAACCAATAGTTTCATCTTATGTACTTAAGATGAAAAGTCACATTGACCACCTCGAAAGGCTAAATTGTCCAGTCTCAAAGGAATTGGCCACGGATTTGATCCTCAATGGCCTTACCAAAAGGTTCGAGACATTCGTGTTGAACTACAACATGAATGCTTGGGACAAAAGCATTGGTGAGCTTCACTCTATGCTCAAAACGGCCGAGGCGGCCATGGGTAAAAGGGTTTTACCCGTTCTCACCGTTAATGAAGGTGGGAACAAGAAGAGGCCTCATCCCGCACCCAAGGCAAGAGTTGCCAAGGGTAAGGGACCCGTATGGGGAAAGGGGAAAGGAGTGGCAAGGGTTCCACCCAAAGCACAGCAGAAGAAGCAAAAGGTTGCTTCCAATGACCCATGCTTCAAGTGTGGGGAGATTGGACATTGGGCAAGAAATTGTCCTGTCCATCTCCAAGAGTTGACAGCAAAGAGGGATGCCGGGCAGACCTCATGTACAATATACATGATCCATATTAATTTAAACTTAATATCCTCTAACACATGGGTATTAGATACCGGATGTGGAACTCGCATTTGCAATTTGTTATAGGGGTTCAAAAGAAGTAGAACTTCAACAAAGGGGATGTTAGCCTCTACATGGGCAATGGGGCTAAAGTTCAAGTTGAAGCCCGTCGTGACTACATCTTGAAACTTCCAAATGGTTTTGAAGTAAATTTGTGCAATGTTTTGTATGCTCCTAGTTGACTAGGAACATTATTTTCGGAGCCCTATTAAAACATTTTGGATATGTATTATCATTTATTGGAAATGAAATCCATGTTACTTTGAATGACATGTTTTACTTTAAAGCTATTCCCATCAATAGTATCTATGAATTGGTTCGTGAAAATACATTGAATGATAGCTTATTGTACCAAACTAGTACCAAGAAACTAAAATCGGATTTGAGTGACAGTTATCTTTGGCATTGCCGTCTTGGTCATATAAACAATAAAAGAATACAAACACTACAAAAGAATGGTCTTGTTTTGTAGGGGTTCATTTAATGTATGTGAGTCTTGTTTACAACATAAAATGACCAAGGCACCTTTTAGTGGCAAAGCCGAAAGGGCAAATGATTTATTAGGTATCATACATTCAGATGTATGTGGTTCGTTTAAACCTATGACAAGGTAAAATGAAAGATACTTCATTACCTTTACTGACGACTATAGTCGATATGGGTATGTGTACTTGTTAAGACACAAAGATGAAGCTTTTGAAATGTTCAAGATCTTCCAAAATGAAGTACAAAATCAACTCAATAAGTCAATTAAAATTCTTCGCACCGATAGAGGAGGTGAATACCTGAATGATGCTTTTAGGGACCATCTTAGAAGTTGTGGGATTGTCTCACAATTATCTCCACCGGGAACACCACAACATAATGGCGTGTCCGAGTGGAGAAATCGAACTCTATTGCATATGGTTCGATCTATGATGGCTAGAAGCTCAATACCTCTATCATTTGGGGGTTTTGTTATGCTCTCTGCTGCCCGTATTTTGAATATGGCCCCAACCAAGAAACTGGAAAGGACACCTTATGAAATATGGCATGGAAGGGTTCATCATTTTCATATTTGAGGGTGTGGGGGTGTGAGGCTTATGTGAAGACTCCCACCTCGAACAAGTTAGAAAGCTGTTCAACTAAGTGTATCTTTATTGGATATTGACAGGATCAGTGATCACAAGTTTGATGTTTCAAAATATAACGCAGCGGAATACAAACACGAATTAGACAAATTGTTAGCAAGCTAACGATATTTGTGAGCATTAAGATCGCATACAGTTATGGGAGAGATATGTATTTCTGATTTCTAGGAATGTTTATAGATGAAGAATATTTAATCGAATCAATCATTCATTCCATTCAATTCTCATCTCATTCATTGATTACAATAGGTTGTCACTCCTATATAGAGTGCAACAGTCACTGCTGTTATCATGGAAAGTGACAACTGGCAGATCCAATACAGAAATAACTAATTCTTAACAAACTACTGAAATGTTCACAACTACTGAGAACATAGCAGCAAGTTAAGTACAAAATATAAAACTACTGAAACTACAACGACTGAAGAACAAGCTCTTCAGTCGTTTTACAAAACTACTGAAACATAGAAAATAAAACTACTGATATCACAACTACTGAAGAGGTACTCTTCAGCAGTTGTGACAAACTACTGAGGCTTCAGTACTTGATCTTCAGACTTTGACTTCAGGTGTTCATCAGCTGATGACTTCAGTAGATATCATCAGCTGATGTCTTCAGTCTTTGTCTTCAGACTTTGTACATCAGTTGTTGATCTTCAGCACTTGTGAACTCTTCAGCTGTTGTACTTCAGTACTTTGGTCTTTCAGCTTCAGCACTTGTGTTCTTCAGCTGTTGTACTTCAGCACTTTGGTTCTTCAGCTGTTAAGGTCTTCAGCACTTGATCTTCAGCTGTTGAAGTCTTCAGCACTTGTCAAACTACTGATGAGGCTTTCAGCAGTTGTTGTGATACCATGTGGGATTTGAGGTTTTCTGATCTTGGCTCATTGGTTCTTTTGGTCCAACAGATATCCAAGAGATTCTATGGGATATTATTTCTATGATCCAATACACAAAAGGAGTTTGTTGTGAAAAAGGGTGAGTTCTTGGAAACAAGTTCCTTATGGAAGAAATGGTAGTAGAACTGTGGATCTTGAAGAGGATCAAGAACCGCAACCCGATACTGTTTGGTTGACACTAGCACTCAACATGAGGATGTTGAAAGTGATGAAATAGTGTTGATCAATACACAAAAAACGTTCGCAGATCTGGTAGAACTAGTAATCCACCTGAAAGATATGGATTTTTCACTGATGGATGCTATGTGATAGATTCCGATGAACCAATCACATACCATGATGCATTGTCAAATCGGATTGTGACAAATGGCTTGAGGCCATGAACGTTGAGATGCAATCCATGTATGACAATCAAGTATGGGACTTGGTTATACCATCTTAACTCCAAAGTAGTTGGAAATAAGGGGGTTTTCAAGAAGAAAACCGATATGCATGGAAACTTGGATACTTATAAAGCTAGACTTGTGGCAAAGGGTTTCACTCAAACTCAAGGGGTAGACAATGATAAAAATTTCTCACCTCTTGCAATGCTAAAATCTATTAGGATATTGTTTGCCATAGCTGCTCATTATGATTATGAGATTGGCAAATTGATGTCATAACCGCTTTCCTAAATGGATATCTTAAGGAAGATATCTATATGGTTCAGGCTGAAGGTTTTGTCGATCCAAAACATCCTAAAACAAAGTATGCAAGTAAAGAAACAAATCTATGGATTGAAACAAGCATCGAGAAGTTGGAATCACCATTTTGATAAAGAAGTAATTAAATTTGGATTCATCAAGAATGCTGATAAAGCTTGTGTATATAAGAAAGCTAGTGGGAGCATCATCACTTTCCTAGTATTGTATGTTGACGACATACTACTATTTGAAAATTACATTCCAACCTTAGAAGGTGTAAAAACCTGGCTTAGGAGTTGTTTTTCCATCAAGGATCTTGGTGAGGCCACCTATATTCTAGGAATAAAGACCTATAGGGATAGATCAAGGCGGTTGATGGGTTTAAATCAAAGTGAATACATTCATAAGATCTTGGAAAGGTTCAAGATGGAAAACTCTAAGAAAGGTACGACACCTATTCAAAGAGGAACAATATTGTGTACGACTCAATGTCCAAGCTGAAAGGATGAGCAAGATAAAATGAAGGCAATCCCATACGCATATGCTATTGGATCCATCATGTATGCAATGATATGCACTCGGCCGGATGTTTCATATGCTTGAAGCATGACAAGCCGATACCAGCAAAATCTGGAAGCAGTCATTGGATGGTTGTTAAGAACATACTTAAGTACCTAAGGAGGACCAAAGATATGTTTCTAATCTATGGATCTGGTGATGAGGAACACGTTGTAAAAGGTTACACGGATGCGAGTTTCCAAACCGATCGTGATGATTCACGATCACAATCGGGATACATTTTCATTCTGAAAGGAGGAGTTGTATCTTGTAAGAGCTCTAAATACGATGTGGTGGTTATCAACTATAAAATCTGAATACATCGCCGCCTCATTGGCAGCTCAACAAGCTGCATGGTTGAAGAAATTCATTGCCGATCTAGGGTTGTCCCTTCCATTCAGGACCCCCTAAAGATTTTTTGTGATAACGAGGGTGCGATTGCTCAAATCAAGGAATCGTGCTCATCAAAAGACTAGGCACATTAAGCAGAGATTCAACTACATACGAGATGAAGTTGAGAAATGAAAGATATGTATTCGCAAAGTTCACACTGATCAAAATATTGCGGATCCTCCTACGAAGCTCCAAGAAAAGGCAAAGCATGAAGGTCATTCCTGTGCCATGGGACTTCGATATTCTAGTGATTGGATTTGATCTGTGATTTCGTATTTGAATATTTGGAACTCTCTTACTACTTGAATAAAATTATTTGGTTATAATATTTCAACAAATGTTCCAATTTAGCATGTTTAATCCATGGGTAAAGTGTTTACTCTAAATGTCTGTAGTCGTTCATACTTGTGGGAACAAGTATGAGGGTAAGATTATTATGAATTTGGATTGGTGGATATTTATAAGGAATGAATATAAAGCAATTTGTTGCTGCCAAAGTTCATAGATATTTGTGGGATACAAATATTGGACTGACCCGCATCTCAAATTTTACTACATGGAATCTTCTAGATTGATCATAAGTAAATTTGAGTAAAGGCAAATATCATTTGGTATCTTTTGGATCTAGAAAGGCTGGTGCAACTAATAACAAGTCACTTAGAAGATTTTGGTACAACAAATAAAGGACTTCCAAAGGCAAGTGTGGAACTTCTGAAGGAAAAAGGAGAACTTCCGAAGACAAAGTGTAAACCTTACTTCCGAAGATAAAGAACGTACTTCCGAAGTTCAAGACATAGAATGAAAGATCTGAAGTCAACTTCCGAAGTACAGAAATCCTCAAGCCTCGGAAGTATAGAAGCCTCTTCCGAAGTATAAGTGGGTTCGGAAGAACTTGTTCTTCCAAAGCCAACTTACCTTCGGAAAACACTGCTATTATCCAATGGACATAAGTATGACCTGCCTGATACTCCACTGCAAATCTCTAAGATACTGCATGGCGTTTTCTCAAAAGCGATGTAGTTGACCATACTTTAATCCACTGTTTACCTTTTATGTTAGTACGGTTGCCATCTTTAGTTGGTGAGAAAAGGTAAGTCATGGACATGTCATGACTACGATATCTTAGATAATACTTTATCTAAGATACATTAACTTTAGCATTGTAGTATATGCTTTAGTCTTAGGTTTGCAGCTGGTATCAAAGTATATCCTGTTGTAGGATCTAGTATATATAGTCTCTCATTCTAACTCATATATCATGCTTGTAAGAGTCTTGTATTATCTTGAGTTGAAAAGTAATATATACAAGTGCCATGAAAATTTATTTCTATGTGTTCCTTTACTACTTATTATATTATTATCAACTCTTGTAAAAGACTTCACTTCATCTGAATTGGGTATTTATATAAGTGAGTTAGAGAGAAATCCAAGTGTTTAAGTGACAAACCCGATCCTGCAATTGGTATCAGAGCTTCTTAGTCTCTTGATTGTGAGATCTTACCATCCTAATCAACCTATTTTTCACTCCTCCTTATACCTCACTCAAAATGGCCCTTTACAAATCTGAAGTAAAGATGAGGATGATGACCAAAGCACCCATCATCACCCTTGAAAACTTCAGGTCCAGGAGTAGAAGAATGGAGGGATTCATGAGATATCAAGACAGCAAAATATGGCAATCCATTGTTAATGGCCCATATAAGGCAAAAATAGTTGGTCGAAATGGTTCCATGATCAAGAAAGCTGTTGAATATTATTCTGATGAAGACAAGAAGAAACTTGACATTGACAGCAACACCATGGCTGTTCCCATGACTGCAATTCCAAACTCTATCATGGTGGGGTTTGAGCACTGCAAGTCTACCAAAGAACTGTTGGATGTGCTTGCTCAAATGTACTCACATTCAAATGAGTCCAAGAAGGACTCACTGAAGCAGCAGTTCGAGAACTTCACCCATGTTGCTGGAGAGACTCTTAGCCAACAATATTTTAGGTACATGGATCTCATTTCTTCCCTTCAATCTGTAGGAATTGCTTATGAACTCAGAGACCTTACAAGAAAGTTCATGAGTGCATTACCAATGAGTGGACATTTTACTGTGTCTCTATCAAGAGAACAAAAAATCTGAATACACTCACCATGATCGAACTCTATGGGATCCTTGATGGTTACCGTTTGGAAATGGAAAGTAAGAGGGGTCATCAGACAAGCAACCCTTGAGTCTTCCTTCTAGCAACGCCTTAATGATTGCTGAAGTCCCAGGAATCTCCCAGCCTCAACAATACCTGACTTACACCCAGCATCCATCTTGTTCTTCTGGGCCATACGTCACATTTCCTAAGACTCCAAGGTCTCAACAAGCTCAGCAAAGCTCCTTTCAGGACAACTATGCTTTTATCTCAGGAAGTGGACACTCAAGTGATTATCATATTGCTTTTTTGATCTAGAGTGTTTCAGCCCAGATGATGTGGAATATGTGGACATAGTCCAACAAATGGCTCTTCTAACCTAAAGAGCAAAGAAGTTCTTTAAGAGAACTGGAAGGCAATTTCCCCAGAACCAATCAACAACAAATTTGGGTTTGACAAAACCAAGGCCAAATGTTACAACTGTAACTAACTTGGTCATTTTGCAAGGGAATGCAAGGCTCCCAAGTCCAACTCGAGAACCCCACAGGCCTCCACACATCCCTCTACACCAAAGCCCACCGGAAAGTCAACTGAAACAGCTGCAATGGCTCAAGAAGTTGACTGGAGCTTCATGGTACAGGATGTGACTCCTGCTCAAGCACTCATGGCCTAAACAAATGAAAATAAAGTATGTGAACATCTTTGTACTCCTGCATGTATTGCTAAGGTTAAATTGTATCTGGACAACAATATGGAGATTAAATCTGATATTGAGTCTTTAAATGTTTTGAAATCTGACATTAAAAGGGCTGAATCTGACTACCAAATAAAAATTGAGGAGTTAGAGAAAACTGTGTCCCTATTAAAACACGAACACACAAACTATAAGACTCAGATAAAGGATTTAATATCCAAATTGACTAAGGCTCAAGCCCAGCTTGTCACAGTTGAGGCTCAAGCCAGGAAGTATGTTATTTCCGAGCAAAACTTCCAAGCCATCCTTGCATCATCCTCTCACTCAAAACTTTGCTACCAAAACAAAGGAGGTTTGGGAACCAATGAAATTGGTCCACCACACTCTTATGAGTCTATAAGACAACCAAGGTGTGGTACTGAAGAGCAAGAGGTTCCATGTGCTGACCCACCTTCTCATGAGTCAAAGAATGATGCAACTATGGAGATCATCACAGGGAAGAACCAGGTAACTATGCCCTCCCCTACCAATGATGATCAAACCCTGACCACCAAAGCCAGAAGAAGCAGAGCTAAGGCAGCCAGAAAAACTGCCAAGAAAGTGGCTGAGTCCAAGCTAATGATAGACCCAAAGCAAAAGGGTATATTCATCTCAGCTAGATTCTAGGTGGTTGGAAACTCTGATTCAGGAAAGGGGTGTAGTACCAGCACTCCTATCCTACCAAAGGATCAGAAGTTAAAGGGAAAAGTTGCTCATGAAGATAAAAAGAACAAGAAACAACAATCCTCAAATTCCCAAAAGACTAACATTGCATGCATAATGTGTGGTCTGCAAAACCACATGGCCAAAGATTGTTACTATAATCCTGCTAGCACACATTATGCAAATAATGTTAAAAATGAAGGAGTTAGGGAAGGTTCTCATTTGTACCATATCAAATGGTTCAAGTGATGAAAAGGAGAAAGCTTGTTTCCAAAGCAAGGCTGCTTTCAGAAGAAGATTCTTCTTCCGAAAGGAAAAAGGATTCAGAAGCTAAAGCTGTCAAGACTCAGAAGAACAAAAGAGTCCCCTTGAAACCATCCCAGAAGAAGACTGCTTCGGAAGAAAAGGTGGTGAAGGCTTGTTATGAAAAGAAACAAGCTTTGGAAGAATGCCAAGTTACAAAAGCTTTAACAAGCTCATCCTCCATGATCAACCAAGGGATGGAATGGAAGATCAAGGAAGATGCTGTAGCCCAAACCTCTTCTTCAAAGACATCCATTGAACCCCCATGCATAAATTTTGGTTCAATTATGTCATTATCTTTGGAAGAACCCAAGACCAATAAAGCTTGGATTTCCAATCAAAACTAATCATCTTAACTTATGTGCAGGGACATCCATATGACAAAAATAACAACATTTGGATAGTAGATAGTGGATGCTCCAGGCACATGACAGGGAACAGACATCTCCTTCAACAATTTCAACATTATGATGGTGGTCCTTTCCGGTTTGGAGGTGAGACCGGAGGATATAATTCTGGCAGAGGGAGTATATCCAATGGTATGTTAACAGTTGACAAAGTTAACTTTGTCAAACAGCTTGAACACAATGTGTTAAGTATTTCTCAATTCTGTGATAAAAAGCACCAATGCTTTTCATAGAACATGAGTGCATTATCCTCAAACCAGGGATGACAATTCCTCCGAAATTGGTGCTTCTTAGATCTCCCAGGAAAGGGGATATGTACAAGCTTGATATGAACAATCCTTCCCCAATGGGTGAAGTATCATGCTTTCTTTCCAAAGCTGATAGTGATGAGTCAACACTGTGGCATAAACGTATGTGTCATGTAAATTTTAAGACAATGAATAAATTGGCTGAAAACAACTTAGTACATGGTTTTCCTAAAAAGGAGTTTTTCTGCAAAGACAACTGTGTTGATTGCCTAAAAGGGAAACAACACAGGACGTCTCATAAATCCAAATGTGTTAACTCTATCACTACTTCATTGAACTTATTGCACATGGATCTTTTTGGTCCCATAAGTATAATAACCATCGAAAGGAAATCATATTGCCTTCTGATAGTTGATGATTTTACAAGATTCACATGGGTATTCTTTTTAAGGCTAAAGATGAAACTGCTGAAACATTAAAATCTTTTTTTCTTAAAGTAGAAAATCAAATTGATAGAAGGTTAAAACTATTAGAAGTGATCAAGGGACTGAGTTTAAGAACTTTTTTCTTGACTCATTCTGTAAGTAAAAAGGGATTGCCAGACAATATAGTGCTCCAAGAACTCCTCAACAAAACGGTGTTGCTAAGAGGAGGAACATGACACTTATTGAGGCTGCTCGAACTATGTTAGCTGAATCAAAGCAACCTCTAACATTCTAGGCAGAGGCAGTCTGCACTGCATGCTATGCGCAAAGCATAGTTCTTGTAGTTAAGCCCCATGGAAAAACCCGTTATGAGCTATGGAACTAGAGGCCACCATTCATTGGCTTTCTAAGGTTCTTTGGCTGCAGGTGTACCATACTTAACACAAAGGACAATTTAGGAAAATTTGCTGAAAAGTCGGATGATGCTATCTTTGTTGGATATTCTTCTAGTTCCAAAGCTTACAGAGTATACAACATTAAGAATCAACAATTTCAGGAGTCATCCGATATAGTTGTTAATGAGCACACTCCTTGTGTTAGGGGGAATGGACCTGATCACATCATTGATTTAGAATTGTTTTGAAACTATTCTAAACCTCTTGTGAGAATGTTTTAGTTGGAATAGGTGCTCAAAATGATGCTGATGCTGCTGCTAATGATCAACTGTTTGAGCTTCCCAAGCCTAGACCAAATTCTCCAAGTGCTGCAATACATCAAGCTTCCACTATTCACAGATCTGACAGTTTAACAATATCAAGGAATAGTGAAGCTTCAACAAGTGAGTCACCTACTGAGCCTCAAAACTCATCAGGTGATCCACCACAACACCAGGCAGAAGGAGGTAGTATTTTGAAAGAACAGGCAACTGTTAATACTACTTCACAACCAACTATTGATGATGTTTCTCATTCATTCAATCAGTCCTCATTGAATGACTTTGAAACAGCAACTGGACAGAGTGTTCTAGTTCATGAGCAGAATATGTCTAACCTCGATCTATCTCTGCAACTGGAAGTGATTCCTAGTCTTAGGATTCATAACACTCATCCAACTGAGAACATCATAGGGAATGTCTCTGAGGGTGTGAGAACAAGAGGACAGACTCATCAAGGGAATTTCTGCTTGTACTCATGCTTTCTATCTTAGATGGAACCCAAGAAGGTAGAAGATTCCTTGAAAGATATTAGCTGGATTGAATCAATGCAAGAGGAGCTACTTCAATTCAAGAGACAGAAGGTAAGGAACCTATGTCCGCTACCATCTGGTCAAGTACCTATAGGCACCAAATGGTTTTCAGAAACAAGAGAGATGATAGAGGCTTGATCATCAAGAATATGGCAAGACTTGTGGTTCAAGGATACACTGAAGAGGAAGGAATCGATTATGCTAATGTCTTGGCACCAGTTGCAAGACTTGAGGCAGTAAGGATCTTCCTTGCTTATGCTGCATCCAAGGACTTCACAATATACCAACTTGATGTCATGTGTGCTTTTCTATATGGGTATATAGGTAGGGAAGTCTTTGTATGCCAACCTCCAGGATTTGAAGATCCATAGCACCCCTACTATGTGTGCAAATTGGATAAAGCTCTATATGGGCTGCACCAAGCACCTCGGCTGTGGTATGAGACTTTGTCTCAGTTTCTTCTGAAGAATGGCTATACTAGAGGTACCAGTGACAAGACTCTCTCATCAAAAAGTCTGGAAAGGATATTCTGCTTGTACAAGTCTATGTTGATGACATTATATTGGTTCCTCAAATGACCAAATATGCAAGGACTTTGAGAGCACTATGAAGAAGAAGTTTGAGATGAGCTCCATGGAAAAAATGGACTTTTTCCTTGGAATTCAGGTAAAGCAACTGAAGGAAGGGTCTTCATTAATCAATCTAAATATGTCTCTAACATCTTAGAAAGATTTGAGATAAAGGACTGCAAGCCTGCCAAGACAACCATACCCAGAAACCATAATCTTTGTCCTGGCCTTGAGGGGGAGGATACTGATCAACATCAGTATAGGGCACTTATTGGTTGTCTGATGTATCTAACAAGACCTGATATCATGTTTGTTACTTGCATTTGTGCAAGATATCAGGCTGCTCCTAAGGTGTCTCACCTGGCTACTGTTAAGAGAATCCTTAGATACCTCAAAGGAGCACCTAAACTAGGTCTCTGGTATCCCAGAAACAAGGATTTCAATCATTATGGATACTCTCACAGTGACTATGGAGGCTGCAATATTGACAAGAAATCAACATCAGGAGGATGTCAATTTCTTGGTGGAAGGATCATCTCATGGAAATGCAAGAAACAATCTTGTGACTTTACATCAACTGCTGAAGCTGAATACATTGTTACTGCTAGTTGCTGTGCTCAACTTCTATGGATTCAAAATCAGATGTCAGACTATGGATTCAACTTTATGAGTACTCCTATCCATATTGACAATAACAGTGCTATCTCCATTACTGAAAATCAAGTGAAGCGCTCCAAGACTAAGCACATTCACATCATGTATCATTTCATTAGAGCCATTCATGAGAAAAATCTAATCAAGTTAATCAAAGTTCATTCAAATGAACAATATGCTGATCTGTTTACCTAAGCTTTTGATGAACAAAGGTTTAAGTATCTCATAACAGCTATTGGGATGATAAACATTGATTAATCTGATCTCTTTTGAAAACCTTTTTAAAATATAAGTCTTGTGTCAATACAATTTAAGCCCTGTTACAAGAAATTCTCTCTGAAATTTTCTAAGTGTAAATTCCTTCCGAAGAGAAATTAACCTTTGGAAGACATTCTCATATCTTCCGAAGCATAATTTCTCAAAGGATAACTTTCTTCTCGGAAGAATTTTTCGTCTCGGAAGAAGCTATTGATTGCATATTAGATCTACTTCCAAAACTTACAAATTCTCTTTTCGAAAGCAACTCTAACCTTCGGTAGCAAAGCTTTGGCTTCGGAAGTAATAATTGCCTTCGGAAGACAAGTTACTCTCGGAAATGTTTTACACTCGGAAGAGAGATTTCACTTTGTAACGTAAATTTCTTGGGCCCTACAATATAAAAAGCAAAGATTTTGTTAATGATGTCGGATTATTTAACTGATTTCAACCATACCGCCACTGTCATTTCATCCACTAAACCATCACATCACCTTATCCTAACCCCCATTACCGCCTCTCCACAATCTTTTATGTAATCTCGACTATTCAGTTTCACTCTCTTACTTGCAAAATTTATAGCCCTAGAAATTTCTCCTACTAAACTTTACCTAGCTCAAATCATCCACATTCAACTTTCCAAATGGCCTTCAACCCTCAGTATAACCAAGTCGCACTTCTTGATTCATCAAGAGATGCTGACTTCTCAAATATCATTTCCTTTGTAACCCAATCTTCTTATTACACCGCTTTGACTGTGAACCCCACAATTGACTCAAACCATATGTTTGAATTTTGGGCAAATGGTCAGATTGAAAGCCTAAATGTGGTTCGTGTCATTCGATCAAGCATCTGTGGCCAGGAGTTGGTCATTTCAGAACAGATCATCACGGAGCATCTAGAGCTTCATGATGAGGGCGCTCCAACAGAATTCCCCAAAGTAGATTCGGACAATTCTTATCTCCAAATGGGATATGATGGAGATGTTAGCACGTCAACTGTCTACAACTTTAACTTCTCGTACAAATGGAAGTTCCTGCTACATGTGGTCCTTCACTACTTGTCGAATAAATCTGAGGGATGGGATCAAATCCCATATGAACTTGGGTGCCTTGTTCATGGGTTGGTAAAACGCCTCCGCTACAACTATTCAAGATTTGTGCTGACTAACCTCATGGGAAATCTTTAGAAGGACACATTCTTCATGTATCCCAGGTTTCTCCAGCACATAATCAACTACGAGCTGGACCTGAGCAAGCTTGTCTGTGCAGCTGCTCTGACTGCTCCTGAAATGAGGTCGACCATCTTCAAGACTTTGAAGAGAGTGTCCACCAACTTTACAGGAAGAGATACTGCACTTCTTCTAGGTATCACTAAGCCAACGACTCCTGGTGACATCCCTGTTAACCCCACAGGTGATGAACCCACACCAACAACTACCCCCATAATGCCAACACTTCCTTCTCCACCCATCACCATCACTTATCAGAGACACCCCAAACGAACCCTGGTTCAATCTACTATGATTGAAAAAGCTCCTCTTGTTCTACCCAAAATGGCTAGAGTGGAACAAAGGGCTCCCACTCAGCCTGACGTCCAACCATCCTTCATAATTGACCTCAATATAGGTCTTGAGTCTCCTCAGTCTTAGACCCATGAGCCCACAACCCAAGCTGAAAGGCCTCAGGGTGAGTCTCTATACTCCCCTGAGCAGCCAAAAAAGGACAGCCCTATCACAGGCTCAATACCTTTAGATATTGATCAAAGTCCCGGGTCATTAGGTTTCACTTCCATATCCTTTACTGGCCTTTTAAGTGGAACTGATGAAGAGATTATGTCTCCTAAGGGCATTGAATTTGATCCACAACACCCTCTCAAGGATCAACATAGCCTAGAGAGACCTCTTGTCTCTAGCCCCCATCAACAAAGCCTTACTGAGGTGAGTCCCACTCATATGGAGGGGACTCATGTAGATTCCGCTGCCACTACTAGAGGATTCTCACTGGATCCTCATGACAGTGGTAACATCACTGAGACTGAATCTACAGAAACCATATCTGGTGGTCAGGATGAACATACAAGGTATGTTACCTCATCTCCCCGTGATTCTTCACAAGAAGATGAGGGAAGAATGCAACTTACCATCCAAGACCTACTTTCTAAAGTCTTAAATCTTGAATCCAAGGTTAAGACTTTAGAGGATAGGTCTGCCACTCAGCAACTTGAGATTGAAACTCTCAAGGCCAAACTAGCTGAGAAACAGATAGAGAGGTCTGTTAGGCATGTACCAATTCAGGTCTCCTTGACCTCTTCCTCTAGCTCATCAACCTCTCAGGATGATGCTACCAAAAAGGGGGAGAGTGTTCAGAGACAAAGTCAAAGAAAAGAGGAAACCCAAAGTCAAGCTCTCACTTCCTTGATATCAAAATATCCTGTGCAACAAGCTTCAATCTTCCCTGAGCCTCCTCCAGTTGTTATTCAAGTGGATCAAAGGATGCTCCAAGATCTCAATAGGATCTTTAACAAGTTCCTATTAGAATCTCTCATAGAATAGCCAAGCCCTGATATGTCTGTGATCTACTTCGAAGCTCAAGAGCTTCGGAGGTTAAATGCACCTTCTACCACTATTGAGGAAGTTGGTCAACCTAAGGTCCAAGTGGAAACTAAGATTATCTTCGAAGGGGAAACAAGGACTAATGGCCCAGCAACTGAAACTGTTGGGACAGATAGTGCTAGAAGCAAGATTGAAGCAGAGTTGAAACTGAGAAAGGAGGAGGAAAGGAAGGGATCAGCAACCTTAGGCAAAGCCTTTTTACACATGGTTGAAGGCCCTGAACTAGAATCAATAGTTAGATGGGAATATGACTATCATTCCCATCAACTAACTCTTTTCAGGGGGCACAACAAAGGGTACATGTCATTCAGAGTGATAGACTGGATCTCCTATCCACCAATGACTTGTACAAGCTTCTCAGCACCACTTCTGGGAAGAACAAAGAGACTCACAAATATCTTTTGTCCCTAGTGTTGAAAGCTTTGAGAAGCAAGAATAAGTGAGGTTTTGGTAGCATTAGCCTAGGGGGAGTTTGTTGGATCTAGAAAGGCTGGTGCAACCAAAACCAAGTCACTTAGAAGATTTTGGTACAACAAATAAAGGACTTCCAAAGCCAAGTGTGGAACTTCCGAAGGAAAAAGGAGATCTTCTGAAGACAAAGTGTAAAGCTTACTTCCGAAGGAAAAGTTCCAACTTCCGAAGATAAAGAACCTACTTCCAAAGTTCAAGACTTAGAAAGAAAGATCTGAAGTCAACTTCCACAGTACAGAAGTCCTCAAGCCTCGGAAATATAGAAGCCTCTTCCGAGGTATAAGTGCGTTCGGAAGAACTTGTTCTTCCGAAGCCAACTTACCTTCGGAAAACACTGATATTATCCAGTGGACATAAGTATGGCCTGCCTGACACTCCGCTGCAAATCTCTAAGATACTGCATGGTGTTTTCTCAAAAGCCATGCAGTTGACCATACTTTAATCCACTATTTACCTCTTATGTTAGTACAGTTGCCATCTTTAGTTGGTGACAAAAGGTAAGTCATGGGCATGTCATGACTACCATATCTTAGATAATACTTTATCTAAGATACCTAAACTTTAGCATTGTAGTATATGCTTTAGTCTTAGGTTTCCGGCTGGTATCAAAGTATATCCGGCTGTAGGATCTAGTATATATAGTCTCTCATTGTAACTCATATATCGTGCTTGTAAAAGTCTTGTAGTATCTTGAGTTGAGAAGTAATATATACAAGTGCCTTGAAATATTATTTATGTGTGTTCCTTTACTACTTATTATATTATTATCAACTCTTGTAAAAGACTTTACTTCATGTGAATTGAGTGTTTCTATAAGTGAGTTTGAGAGAAATCCAAGTGTTTAAGTGACAAACCTGATCCTCCAGTATCCTAAGACCTGAGATACATATTGGGTTTTGATATTCACCAAGTGTTATACGTTGAACTAGTTCTTCATTACCTTGAAATAATGGACAGTACGTACGGCTATGTTCAGGCATGACACGAGGTGTTTGTGAGAAACGTATGTAGTCAAGATGGAATTTGTTCCTCTTATTCGTTGAGAGCAAGATGTCTAAGGCCTAATTAAGTTAAATCAACAAGGAATGATCATTCTGTGTCCTTGGACATAACATGACATCTGTAACAAAAGGATAAATGTTTAGTTCTCCTAAATCATTTCATGTTGGATACTTGAATGGGATGATGTTATTGATAGCTATAAGTCATGCGTATTAAGGGTAGTAAACCGTTGTTAGGCGGTATTTACTGCTTGCACCAATTCTCTATGAATCTTGTGCAAGTGGGAGATTATTGGATTCTATATGCCCAAGACACATAGAATATTGATGTAGTTAGTACGTTATGATCCAAGTCGGGTTATACCCGATAACAAGCTTTGCAAACACAAACAATTATTTAATTGATCATATGATCATGCAATTAAATAATCAGACCAAATTTAGAAAATAGGTTTTCTAAATATTGCATTTGTAGTGGAACAAATTATAAGGATATTTTGTTGATGAATTTTATTATTTATATTGTTATTTAAATTGGTTAAAGTAACATTAAATAATAAAATGAGAGTGTCATTTAAATTAAAAGGGGTTTAATTTAAATATGTATATGACCTTTTAATGTGTGTTTTTTTTAAAAAAACTTTGGGTGCGAAACCCTTTCTAGAA
Source organism: Flaveria trinervia (assembly GCA_025506515.1). NCBI lineage: Eukaryota > Viridiplantae > Streptophyta > Magnoliopsida > Asterales > Asteraceae > Flaveria > Flaveria trinervia. Next base: position 42,110,936 of record CM046442.1, read on the forward strand.
GGCTGAATTTCAGCCTCCCTATGGTTCAATGGGATCATTTTCTTTTGTTATGAAAACACACATTAGAAAGAGTGTGCAAGTGACCCTTTTACACACATTCATTTCACACAAAAGAAAACTCCCTCTCTCCTCAAAATCTCTCGACCATCAGCATTAATTTTAGAGTGTTTTTGGATTGATCTTGGTGTTCTTCTCTCTAGCAAGAAGGTGTTTGCTATAGTGCTTGGGGTATAGAAGCTTGAGAGGACCTCCTTTTGGTGCCTTGGTCGTTTTCTTGGTTCATATCATCCTCCATATCCGCCCTTTCGCTGCTGCAAGGTAGTTCATGGTAGCTTCTTTATGGTTGTCCATATTGTATGTTTATGTGTTTCTATAGCTAGTTATATTCACATATAAAGATCCCTTGTTCCTGGGTTTGTTTGTAACTTATAATATCAAAATAGAACAGGATTTTTCAGGTCATAAATTATGTTATAAATGTTGGATTCAATATGCCCAAGACACATAGAACATTGATGCGGTAAGTATGTCATGATCCAAGTCGGGTTATACCCAATAACAAGCTTTGCAAACACAAACAATTATTTAATTGACGATATGATCATGCAATTAAATAACCACACCAAATTTAGAAAACAGGTTTTCTAAATAAGTTGCATATGAGATGGAACAACTTATTAGGATATTTTGTTCATGAGTATTATTTGTAATGTTATTTAAGTAGGTTAGATAACATCAAATAATAAAAGGGGTTTATAACTTATACAATTAAATGGTTAATTGTATAACTTATTAAGTGACTAGTTTTATATATAATGTGTGTGTGTTTGTTTAAGAGGGAAAAACACCTTTTTTTTAAACTATATTCGGCCGCCCCACTTGAAGGGGATTGGTCCCTTTTCTGTCTTGAGAACACACACAATAAAGCATGTCATACACTCCACATTTTGACCTCTCTCATTACATGCAACATTGAACAAAAAAAACTCTTCTCTCTCTCTCAAAGGTCCTCGGCACAAGCAGCAGATTTGGAGGGTTTTTTCTTGGTTTGCTTTGGTGTTCATCTCCCTAACAAGAAGAGTGCTTGCACATTAGCTTGGGGTATACAAGCTTGAGGGGTCCTTCCTTGGAGCCTTGGCCGAATCTTAAGCATCCTACAACTCTTCCTTGGTTGACTTTTAGCTAGAAGAAAGGTAGTTATTCACAGCTCCATGTAGCTGTGATTTTATGTACATTTACATATTGTTCATAGCTTGCTTATTCACATATATGATCCTTTTGTTTTGGGTTTGTTTCATTCATATATATGTCACCATAAAACATGATATTTCAGCTTTATAATCATGTTTTAAAATATATATATATCCGCTGCGTTTTCTGAAAGTTTAAGAGGTTAAACTCGGTTTTATCTTCAACAAACCCTACAATGGCATCAAGAGCTGGTTATGTGGATAGCTTGCTTGTTCTTGTCCTTTATAATTGTTTTGTTATGGGACTTTATAACCCTTTTAAGGGCTGTATATTCTGTTTTGTTGAATCCCCAAACTTTCAAGGTTATATTACACATGCTTGTGATTAAATCTTGAAACATATGTATGTTGATATGTATGTTGTTTGGACAATATTTAAAACCCGAAATTTCAGTTTATGTTGGCTGAAGTTTCGTGGGTTTTGAGGGGATTCATTGTTATATTTTGGATGATATGATGTATGTTTATATTGGTCCATATCCTAGCCTTTGGTCTTGTGTTGTTTGGATGATTGCAATGGTTGTATTTGTTTATTCAATGGGGTTGTGTATATTATTTATTTTTGCTTTGTTTAAAATGTAATTTATTTATTATAGGGTTGTAATAAATAGATTAGGTGCATTTTCATTTTACTAGATATCTTGTATTAGGACTTTATATCTTGTAATGTGAAGACGTATGGATTGGAAGCACAAAGGAGAAACATGGAGCATTTTGGATGCGGTTTCAAGTGGGAGGCTTTTGGATGCTTTCTATGTGTTTTGTTATGATCATTAGGAATGCCTTTGGACCACACTTGTGATGGCAAACAAGTGTGGACCACTTTAGATGCTATGGTTATGCACATATGCTATGTTGTTTTGTTTATATGATTGTGGTTGATAGCATGTATGTGATATTTGCTTTAACAAACTTATCAAATGGTTCTTAATCATTAAAAGGTAATAGAAGGTTATTAAAATGACTTAATGATTTAAAGATTAAAATGGGTTTTAATCAAAGGACCATAGGGCATCTTGTATTTTAAAGCATGCAAATACAAGTACATAGAGTTTTCTAAAACTTTAAATATGAAATCTCTTTTTTTAAACGAGATCAACACCGTCCTTTTACACAACACTTGAGTCACTTGGGAACTCTTAGTGGGATAAAGGTCACCTAACCATTTTGTGGGAACTTATGATTTGAGGTGAGAATGCCTTATTTGTGGGATAAAGGTCACCTAACCACTTATTTTGGCTAACTCACACGTGGGTGTAAGTAGGGTATCTTGATTTGCAAACCATGTCAAATGGATCGCCTACGATGTGGTTTCCAAATGGTGTTGATGGGATTAACATGCCAACTTTACATATGATGTTTAAAGTCGATCCCATACCTCTAGAAGTTGCAAATGGTTGCAACTGTCAATCGTTGACCACCTTATTAATTTAAATCATCGGATAAAGGTCACCCAACCACAATTTAAATGTAATGTTGGGTTCTAGATTTTAATATGAAAATGGCCTTAAAAGGTATTAATTATTAAAAATAACATATCGAAAATACTAAAATTGATCCTTGTTAATATTTTGTAGATGGCTTCCAATAACCATGATAACTATGAAAATTCATCTGCGTCCTCCCAATCATTACCAGCGATTCTCCAAAAGGAACGTCTAAATCACACCAATTTTATTGATTGGTATCGAAACTTAAGAATCGTTCTCAAGCAAGAGAGATGATCATATATTTTAGAAGACCCTATCCCCGATCAACCTTCTGAGGATGATGACGAGGCCTATAACGATTGGCTAAAGTACACTGAGGACTCCGTCCAAGTGTCTTGTCTCATGCTAGCGAGCATGACTCCGGATCCCCAAAAGGAGTATGAACATCACAGAGCTTATGACATGATAACCCAGCTGAAGGAAACGTTCCAACAGCAAGCGAGGGTTGAGTGCTTCGAAACGGTTCGAGCACTCCATGCATGTCGTATGGACGACAACCAATCAGTTTCATCTTATGTACTTAAGATGAAAAGCCATATTGACCGCCTCGAAAGACTTAATTGTCCTGTTTCGAAAGGAATTGGCCACGGATTTGATCCTCAATGGCCTTACCAAGAAGTTCGAGGGATTCGTGCGAAACTACAACATGAATGCTTGGGACAAAAGCATTGGTGAGCTTCACTCAATGCTCAAAATGGCCGAGGCGGCCATGGGTAAAAGGGTTTTACCCGTTCTCACCATCAATGAAGGTGGGAACAAGAAAAGGCCTCATCCCACACCCAAGGCAAAGGTTGCCAAGGGCAAGGGACCCGTATGGGGAAAAGGAAAAGGGGTGGTAAGGGTACCACCCACACCACAGGAGAAGAAGCAAAAGATTGCTACTAATGACCCATGCTTCAAGGGTGGGGAGATTGGACATTGGGCAAGAAATTGTCCTGTCCATCTCCAAGAGTTGAAAGCAAAGAGGGATGTTGGGCAAACCTCAGGTACAATATACATGATCCATACTGATTTAAACATGATATCCTCTAACACATGGTTATTAGATACTGGATGTGGAACTCACATTTGCAATTTGTTGCAGGAGTTCAAAAGAAGTAGTGACTTCAAGAAAGGGGATGTTAGCCTGTACATGGGCAATGGGGCTAATGTTCAAGTTGAAGCCCGTGGTGACTACATCTAAACTTCCAAATGGTTTGGAAGTAATTTTGAACAATGTTTTGTATGCTCCTAGTTTGACTACGAATATTATTTCTATAGCCCTATTAAAACAATTTGGATATGTATTATCATTATTTCTATATGCCCAAGACACATAGAACATTAATGTGGTTAGTATGTCATGATCCATCTCGGGTTATACCCAATAACAAGCTTTGCAAACACAAACAATTATTTAATTGACGATATGATCATGCAATTAAATAACTACACCAAATTTAGAAAACAGGTTTTCTAAATAAGTTGCATATGAGATGGAACAACTTATTAGGGTATTTTGTTCATGAGTATTATTTTTAATGTTATTTAAGTAGGTTAGATAACATCAAATAATAAAAGGGGTTTATAACTTATACTATTAAATGGTTAATTGTATAACTTATTAAGTGACTAGTTTTATATATAATGTGTGTGTGTTTGTTTAAGAGGGAAGAACACCTTTTTTAAACTATATTCGACCGCCCCACTTGAAGGGGATTGGCCCCTTTTCTCTCTTGAGAACACACACAATAAAGCATATCATACACTCCACATTTTGACCTCTCTCATGACATGCAACATTGAACAAAAAAAACTCTTCTCTCTCTCAAAGGTCCTCGGCACAAGCAGCAGATTTGGAGGTTTTTTCTTGGTTTGCTTTTGTGTTCATCTCCCTAACAAGAAGAGTGCTTGCACATTAGCTTGGGGTATACAAGCTTGAGGGGTCCTTCCTTAGAGCCTTGGCCGAATCTTAAGCATCCAACAACTCTTCTTGGTTGACTTTTAGCTAGAAGAAAGGTGGTTATTCACAGCTCCATGTAGCTGTGATTTTATGTACATTTACATATTGTTCATAGCTTGCTTATTCACATATATGATCCTTTTGTTTTGGGTTTGTTTCATTCATATATATGTCACCATAAAACATGAAATTTCAGCTTTATAATCATGTTTTAAAATATATATATATCCGCTGCATTTTCTCAATGTTTAAGAGGTTAAACTCGGTTTTATCTTCCAACAAACCCTACAATAAAGTTCATGTCCGCTGTGTTTTCACAATGTTTAAATGTTTAAACTATGTTTATGTTCTAACAAACACAACAACACCAACACGGTCATTCAACGGAACAGCTCAGTTTATGACAAGTATAGGAAGTCCCTAATTATAGTGGCCAGTTGTGAATAGCCACTTACTTTACTCTTCATGCCTCGAGCATTACCTGTCCTCACTACATCAGTATCTAAATCTATCAGCAACACATAAACCACATAACATGTGCACGTAATACCGGTTAACTTTTCAAAAATACCCGATGGCACGCAGCTCCTCAAATTGGCATCCCATCCCTTTCCGTCCCATTCTTAGTTTAAGATTAGGTTTTTGAAAATATTTACCCAATTCACTTAAACTTTGGCTCTGATACCAACTTGTAAGGCCCCGTTCTCGGGACGCTTACAGCTGGCCATTCATCGCACTCAAAACATAATTTCTGTCACCTTACATAATAACGTCATAACGAAAACATTAAAAACAAAGCAACATTTTCATTTCATCAAAATGCTTTTGCAAAATAATACATCCGTTCACTTCACAAAAATTCTTTTACATTTCATTACAAAAGCCTTATAATAATGGATGCCATTCCATAAGAACTGAGTAGTCGCCCATGCCATCCTCAATAACATACCTGCCAACTGGAAACACATCAAAGTCAGTGTTGCTGAGTGAGTTCTAGTTATATAATAAAACTATTGCACCCTGAAAGGATCATACATGCCAACTTGATGGGTGACTTGATGATTGCTCAGCTGGAATCCCATAAGTCCAAGATGAAATGCGGATGAAGACCTGCAAGAAAAATAACAAGTGTTATCTTCCGCATTAGTTAATGCGGAAGACAAAACTCTGATGCGGACAAGTGTTTACTCTTCCGCATTAACTAATGCGGAAGACATAATACATATGCTGAAGAACAAGTTACTCTTTCGCATTGACAAATGCGGAAGAACAAAAGAAGATGCGGACAAGACTTTGATCATCCGCATTGACAAATGCGGATGACCAACCAATACGCACAAGTATTTGTTCATCTGCATTAACCAATGCGGATGACCAACTTACTAATGCTGATGATCAAGTAGAAATGCTAATCAAGATTATCTCACCCGCATTTGTCAATGCGGATGAACAAGCAGAGATGCGTATCAAGACTTGGACTAGTTTCTGATGTAATAGATCAGGGGTAGTTTAGTCATTTTGTAAAAGCATCTTGTCTGCCTATAAATAGAATAGTTAACCTCATACTGAGGTGATGGCTGATACAGAATTTTTGTTGAAATTATTCTCTGTAACTTATCAACTTTCATATATCAATACAAACAACATTTATGAGTAATTTTCTTGCTTGAATGTTCTTTGATTGTTTGTTTCCGCCACTCAATCATTGACTTGATTATCATATTCGATTCTCAGTAAGAATATCACTCTTACACAATCCCACTCAATTGGTATCAGCTTTGGCTCTCGATTCTGTTTCAGATCTGCGCATAGACTGAATAGAACTTGATTGATTTGATAATCAAGTTGCTAGTAGTAGATATCATCATCTCTACTTAGCAAACAACTAAAATACTCCTGTCAAATAGCAAGAACAATCATACTAAACCTCAACAGGACTGCTTCAACAAGTTGGACTCATCAAACATAGTCAACCTTAAAAGCCACTAAATACGTACACAAATCAACACGGATTGTAACAGTTACTCTGAGTTAGGTCATACACCTAAACCACCCATGCTTAAACACAAATCTGAGTTTAAACAATGAAGAATATGGTTCAGAAATTATATCATAGGTGTAGATCCTGACTTTTGGATCTCAATATGTAAGGGTCCACATAATCCTGTTACTCTATCAACAGCTCAAGCTGCACTGTACAAGACTGCTAGAATACCAACTGAAGACTTAACTCCGGATGAAGATGACTGTAAGAAAATCAAAATTGATCTCAAAGCATACTCCATTGACAGGATCAGCGATCACAAGTTTGATGTATTAGGATACAAAGCAGCGGAATACAAACAGAAATTAGACAAATTGTAGCAAGCAATCGATACTTGTATGCATTAAGAGCGCATACGGTTATAGGGAGAGAATATATATATTTCTGATTTCAAGGAATGTTTATAGATGTAGAATATTTCTAATCAACTCATTCATTCATTCCATTCATTCATTTCCTATTACAATAGGTTGTCACTCCTTATATAGAGTGCAACAATCACAGCTGTTATCACGGAAAGTGACAACTGGCAGATCAAATACAAAAATAACTAACTCTTAACAAACTAATGAAATGTTCACAACTACTGAGAACATATTAGAGTGTTAAGTACAAAATATAAAACTACTGAAACTACAACGACTGAAGAACAAGCTCTTCAGTCGTTTTACACAACTACTGAAACATAAAAATATAAAACTACTGATATCACAACTACTGAAGAAGTACTCTTGAGCAGTTGTGACAAACTACTCAGGCTTCAGTACTTGATCTTCAGACTTTGACCTTCAGGTGTTTCATCAGCTGATGACTTCAGTAGATACCATCAGCTGATGTCTTCAGTCTTTGTCTTCAGACTTTGTACATCAGTTGTTGATCTTCAGTACTTGTAAACTCTTCAGCTGTTGTACTTCAGTACTTTGGTCTTTCAGCTTCAGCACTTGTGTTCTTCAGCTGTTGTACTTCAGTACTTTAGTTCTTCAGCTGTTGAAGTCTTCAGCACTTGATCTTCAGCTGTTGAGGTCTTCAGCACTTGTCAAACTGCTGAAGAGTCTTTCAGCAGTTGTTGTGATACCATGTGGGACTTAGAGGTTTTCTGATCTTGGCTCATTGGTTCTTTTGGTCCAACAAACTCCCCCTGAACCAATGCAGCCAAAACCTCTAACTTATTTATTATCCCACTTATTCATGGCAAAATGTTGGTCTTTTTCCTTCTTGATCAGTAGAGAAGATGACCCATGTAAGCTTCGGCCTGGGAAGAAATCTCAAATATTTGTTTGGCAGGGTATGAATGGGAACTCTGTTTTGGGGAACTGGACACAGAGTTGTTATCCCATTCATGAGATTTACTTCCCCATAATGAGTTTGTATGACTCACGAACATAGGCCTCAAGGAGAACAACTTGTTCCTCCTGAGAGAGTTCTTCTACTCCTCCTTCGAAGAAGAACTCTGGACCATAGTACTCTGATAAGTACTTCATGGTCCTGCCATTTTTCAGCTCCACCGTAGTTACCTCCCTATATACAAATTCATCTGGATGATTTCCTTCAAGGAGTAACTGGAGCTCATTCTTCTGGATGTCTTCAAGCTTCTTATATAGCAACCCCTTCTTGATCATCTTGTTTTCTAGTAAAGCTTGAGGGGTCTTCTTTGCTTGGTGAGCTTTCTTGAATTCATCAATGATTTCCGAGGGTGAGACTACAACAGCCAACATGATGGTAGACTCTATTGCTTTTTGTACCTGGCCGTTGTATCTGTGTGGGATAGTTCTTTTATGGATTCTAGAACTCACCCTGGGGTCTGGCCATACTCTCACTCTCTCCTTCTGATATTGAAAGGTGTGCCTGAGAGTGTACAGCCTTTGAGCATGCCCTTTCATGGCTTGAATAGATGATGACTGAGGGAATTCCTTGTCAACCATCTTCAACAGTTGCTCATTGTGTTGTTTCTGCTATTCTTCTTCTTCTATCTTGACTCTGTCCATTTCCCTTTGAGAGTCAGATGTGATCATGGGTTGACTTTGGGGTTTTGGTAGCTTCAGAATAGCAGAGAGTGGCAGACTATCATCTTCATCCTCCTCTTCTTCTTCTTCTTCCATCCTCAGCACCCGTCTCCTCCTTCTGGGTACATCACTGGATGATGGTTGTGTTGGTGAAGGAATTGGTGTTGGTGAAGGATTTGGTGTTGGTGAAGGATTTGGTTTTGAAGAATGAGGATGTTTGGATTTTGGCTTAGAGATTGGTTGGGATATTTGAGGGATGGGATCTGTTTGAGTGGGTGGAAGGGAAGGTCGATCCAGCATCTTTGTAGTTAGCTTCGCCTTTGTGAGTTTAGCCATCTCTAACCTTTTACCAGCCCCAGCCTCATCAAGGGCTTCCATAATAATCCCTTTGTTGAATTGCTCAGACAGACAGATTCTGGTGGCTATAGCCAGAATGCTGTCCCTGGTCCACGCGCGAATCTCCACTAATGATCTTCCTAAATATTTTGCAATGAAGCGGATCATTATTTCCAATCTCTCTTTCTCAAGAGCATCATACCCTGCCCAACGGGTTTGTATCTCTTGCACTTCCAACCTTCTGATCTCGCTATCCAGTGTGGCTGTGTCAAACCCCTGCCTGAAAAGTTGTTCAATTATTTTATCCATGGATCGGCTGTGTGTAGTGTCGGCTTCTTTGACCAGCTCCTCCAAGGATTTGTCTTCAGCAGTGTGATCATCAGCACTTCTCTTTCGCTTGTAAGTGAGCAGAGGTTGCTTTTCTTTCTCCTCCTCTTCCTTCTTCTCCTCTGTTCTTTTCCTCTTCTTCTCTTTCACTACAGTACTCTCCCCCTTTTTGGTTGCATTGGAGAGAGGGGTTTGTACCGCAGAAAGAGTCTTTTGGACAGCAGCATCAACCAAGGGCTGTAAAGTTGAGGAAAGCCTCTCATCAATGGCTTTGTTTACAATATCAGTGATTAGTGGTGTGATGAGAGGGAGGGAATTTTGAAGTGCAGCACCTATTTGCTCAGGAGGGTTCTGTTCCTGAGAAGTAGGGCATGAAGCAGAGGCAGGTGGTTGAGTGTGGAGTGGCTCAGTGTTTGGGGAACCTTCAAGTGAAGGTGCCATCTGTGGGTGGGTGGAGGCAGATGGTCTTTCTCCTTGTGAGAGTTGGTCAAGTAGGTTTTGCAGCCTACTGACTTGCTCTTCAAGGATTGTGTTCTGGGCAAGAACATCATAGAAAAAGCCCAGGTCATCATCAGCCGAAGCTGAATCATCTGACCTCCTGCTTAAGCAGGATTTACATGCACTGGGTGTAGACCAGTTGATGCATGTGCCCCTTGTCCTTGGTACTGGGGACTTCCAGCCTCAGGACAGTGTCCATCATCAGCTGTTGCCTCTAGTGAGGTCTTAGCATGTTACCAGCCCCACTCTAATCATGTGCTGAGTCAGAGGAGGTGGCAGCCTCAATAGATATTCTAAGCTCCTTGTCTACACCAGGAGATAGAAGTGGTAAACCCCTGTGCTGTGGGTTCTCAAGTGCACTGTGTTCCTCCCCCTCAATTGTAGAGGTATTCCCCAGTAGTAAGTGGTTTATGGGGAGGGGGTGAGGAGTGCTGTTGAGTCAGCACTTGTGCAACTATAAAGTTGGGCTGTGAGGGGCGGTTGTTTGGGGTGAAGGGATAGAAGCAGTGTGCACCTGGGGAGGTTGGTGCTCTTCAATGGCAATCCCCTCAAGTGAGGAAGATCCCAGATATGTAGGTACCCCTTTTGTGGTTGCTGCAGACTCCTGTTGAGAGAAGCCTGAGCGGCTATGGCTGGAAGAGTCACTGTATCCACTAGGGGTTTGGACTAGTGGATGTATCCTGCGTTTGTGTTGCAGGGGCCTCCTCAGGGGACTCAATTCCCTGAGTAGCCGTTTTGGGTTTCTTTTTGGTGGGTTTGGTGGGGACTTTGGATTTGGAGGTGGTGGCTGTGGGTTCCAGCTGCGTGGTTTTTCGCAGCTTGGCAGCCATTTTGAGTGTCCGGTCAGAGTTGTGCCGGGAGTATACTTCCGGCAGAACAGCCGTAGCAGGGACTCCCAAGCCAACAAGTCCCTCAGCATTAAGCTGGTTTGTAATGATGGCCATTATGAACCGTGGATATAGTATCCAACGGTTGGCCGTTAGTTTTTGAGCCATATCCTTGAGCTCTAAAAAATTATTTCTGAAAAATTTAGTGGTTGTTGCTAAAGAATAGAATACATCACCTGCTGCCATTTTGTCGACATTTGATCCCAAGACGACGTCTTAGGGGCCAGACATACATTCACCATGTGAAAAATCAGGCGCTCAGCGTCACTAAAATGTTTCTTCATGATAGTGGAGGCACTAAGATCGCCTTGATATCCATTTGAGCAAAGGATAGATCGATGGTGCCCTTCGGATATCCAGCAGGAGAACTAGCATCATTCAGTTGAAGGATTTGGCGGATTGTTGCAGGAGTGATGACTACTTCTTTGTTGTTTATGACCGACTGGAGGGATGGTGTGTTGTTCTCCCCAGTGGTAACAGTAACGTTCATCCAAAATTGGTGCAAGGATTCGGCATGTAGTATGGGATTCAGAAGAAATGCCGTGTTGTATTGGGACTGAACCATAAGATCGATAGCAGTATCGAACTTAGTCCAGATTGGCGATTTAGTGAGGTAGGCAACACAGTTGTGTCGCGGTTAAATTTGCATGACGCCATGGAGAAAAGGAAAATTTTGGAGAGGAACGTTAGGTTTGAAGAAGATGAAGCATTGAGAGCTTAGGTTAGGGGTATTTATAGAGTACGGGTAAGAAGACGATTGAAGGATGTGGTGTGAGTCATCAGTAGTTTTAAACGACCGTTGACATGGTATTATCCTTTTAGACGTTGAAACAACTGAAGTCGTGGGGTTAGGCATGAGTAATTTAGAAAACTACTGAAGACCGTGGTTTTGACTTCAGATGAGTGAAATAACTGAGGACTTGGTGTTTGTCATTAGTAGTTATGAAACTACTGAAGACAGTGTGGTTTGTCATCAGCTTTTGTAAACAACTGAAGACTTGGTATTAGTCATCAGTAGTTATAAAACTACTGAAGACGTGGTTTTGCTTTAGTTGTTTAGAATGAAACAACCGTTGTACAAACGACTGAAGAGAAAGTTCTCTTCAGTTGTTTTCGTCAATTCTTAGCTTTTCAGCTGTTTCATACAGTCCTCAACACATTCATCAGTCTTTTGAGCTGATTTCAGTTATTTCATAGGACATCAGTACCTAACTGTTTTTACTGATTGCAGTAATTGTAACTGCATCAGTAGCTGTAACTACATCAATAGTTTAGAACAGATGAAGTACTTCAGTACTTATGAGACATTTAGCCTTCAGTAGTTATAAAAACTACTGAGGGTAAGAGAGCTCATCAGTACTTATATGTGACATAGGTACTAATGATCATCAGTACTTATTACTAAGATCATCAGTAGTTGTCACTTATTCTAGCTGCGCATACCAAGCCTTAACACCAGGTTTTGAAAGATGAACTATCCAAAGGCTTAGTAAAAATGTCTGCAAGCTCATCAGCACTAGGCACAAACTTAGGATCAATCAGACCTTTTTCAAAACAATCCCTTATAAAATGATGTCTGATCTCTATATGTTTGGTCCTAGAGTGCTGGACTGGATTTTTGACAATGCAAAGAGCTGAAGCACTATCCATTAACAATGGAGTCTTAGTCTCTGAAATGCCATAATCCAAAAGTTGGTTTTGAAGCCAGAGTACCTGAGATGTACAACTTGCAGCAGCAATGTACTCTGCTTCAGCAGTTGATGTAGCAACTGAGGTCTGTTTCTTGCTCTGCCAAGAAATCAAGCAGTTGCCTAGAAATTGACATCCACCAGAAGTTGATTTCCTGGTCAACTCACCCTGCGTAGTCACTGTCAGAAAAAGCAACTAATTTACCAGAATGTCTAGTAGAATACCATAAACCTAGAGATGGAGTGCCTTGCAGATATCTAAAGATCCTCTTGACTGCAATCAGATGAGACTCTTTAGGTGCAGCCTGAAATCTAGCAGAAACATGTAGCAAACATAATATCTGGTCTAGAAGCTGTTAAATACATCAAGGACCCAATCATACATCTGTAAAGTGTTTCATCAACCACTTTACCTTTCTGATCTGTATCAAGTTGTGTGGTGCTGCACATGGGGTAGAACAGGACTTACAGTTTTGTAAATCAAACTTTTGCAAAAGATCTTTTGTATATTTGGACTGATGAATGAAAATTCCATCAGCCTTTTGTTTGATTTGCAACCCTAGAAGAACTGTAATTCTCCCATGGCACTCATTTCAAACTTCTGTTGCATCAACTTTGTAAAGGCATCACACAACTTTGGATCAGAGGATGCAAAAATGATATCATCTACATAAATTTGAACAAGTAGATTATGCTCCCAGCTTTCTTAATGAATAAAGTCTTATCTATGGAGCCTCTAGTGAAATTGTTTTCCAGAAGAAAGTTTGATAATGTCTCATACCAGGCTCTGGGAGCTTGTTTTAACCCATAAAGAGCCTTATCAAGCTTATACACAGTTAGGATGTTTATTGTCCTCAAAGCCTGGAGGTTGACATACATAAACCTCTTCTTTAATTTTTCCATACAAAAATGCACTTTTGACATCCATGAAAAAAACTTTAAGGTTTTGATGAGCAGCATAAGCTAAAAACAATCGAATTGCTTCTAGTCTGGCTACAGGGGCAAAGGTTTCATCATAATCAATACCTTCTTCTTGTGCAAACCCCTGAACAACCAGTCTGGCCTTGTTCTTAACGATAAGCCCATTTTCATCAGTTTTGTCCTAAACACCCATTTAGTGCCAATTGCACACTTACCTGGAGGTAGAGGAACCAGTTCCCACACTTGCTGTTTCTTGAACTGAAGAAGCTCAAGCTGCATGGCATCAACCCATCCATTGTCTTTTAAAGCAATGTGATAATTCTTTGGCTCTTGCTGACTGATGAAGAGAGCATAGAAGCAGAAATTTGACAATTGACTTCTTGTTGATACACAGCAGTGATATCACCAATGATTTGAGACATAGGGGATTCTTCAGATCTTGATACACAATGAGATCTGTGCAAGTGTTTGTAGCAGGCTCAGCAGCAACAGATGGTGATGGTGAATCATTTCCTTGAAACCAATCAGTGGATGGTAATTCAAAGGAAGTTGAATTCGAGAGATTTCATCAGCATTTGTGGTGGATGGTGCTACTGGAGCTACAGGAACATCAGGTCTAGCTTAGTCAGGTAGCTGATCACTAAACCTGAAGAGGTGAGTACTGCAATGATCATCATCATCAGCAGTACCACCAGATGGTGAACTGTTGACAGGAGCAACAGCAGGAGTTTGATAAGGAACATATTGAAGTATGTTTAAATCAAATAACTCCACAGGGCTTTGTGGAATCTTGTCCTTTGGAGATTCATTGAACTTAACATGTAGAGTTTCTTCAACCATCTTTGTTCTGCAGTTGAAGACTCTGTATGCTTTGCAAGTAGATGAATAACCAACAAAGTACCCTGCATCCACCTTAGGATCAAATTTATGGAGTTGATCCTTTGTGTTGAGAATAAACAGGACGACACCCAAATGCTTTGAAAAATGAAATCAGAGGAGCCAAGTGATGGAGAACTTCATATGGAGTCTTCATCAACCTCTGATGTTCTAAAACTCTATTTTGCACATAGCAAGCTGTGTTGACAGCTTCAGCCCAAAAGGTCAGTGGCAAACCTGAGTCAGCCAGCATGGACCTTGCAGCTTCAATGAGGGTCCTGTTCTTTCTCTCCACTACTCCATTTTGTTCTGGAGTCCTTGGAATGCTGAACTGCCTTTTGATTCCCTTTGAAAGATAGAAGTCATCAAGTGTATGATTTCTGAACTCAGTTCCATTGTCACTCCTAATACACTTGACTGGAGGGAATACTGCTTCTCAATATACAGCACAAGTGAATAATCTTCTGAGCAGCCTCATCCTTTGAATGTAGAAAGAAAGTCCATACAAATCTGGAGTAATCATCCACAATTACCAGACAATATTTCTTCTTTGCCATGCTCATTACTCTCACAGGACCAAATAGATCCATATGCAGTAATTGCAAGCAGGCAGTGGACTTAGGCACTTCAATAGGAGGGAATGAAACTTTGTGTTGTTTTCCTTTTAAACACGCAGTGCAGGTTTCATCACAGTGGAACTCCTTTATTGGTAAGCCTCTGACAAAACTTTGTGGGTAAGCTGATTCATGTTTTTGAGATTAACATGACCCAGCCTCCTGTGCCACAGTTTAGATTCTTGAGAAGAGGCTTTGGAAAATAGGCAAGGATTGCCTTTGAGATCTATCTTCTTAGAAAGATCTAAGGCATACACTCTTCCTGTCCTGTTGGCTTTCAGGAGAGTGTGATCATCCAACACCTTGTCAATCAAGTGCAAAACTTTGGATGACAGAATCCTACAGTTTTGACTGGTGAAAAGGGCAATATGGCCTTTATCACACATTTGACTAACACTCAAGAGATTACTTGAGATTTTCCACATGATTAACATCATCAAATTTGATTTCTCCATTGGAGACAAAACCCTTACCGATGATGTAACCCCTAGCATCATTGCAAAATGCTACTTGGCATAGATCCCCCACTGTCTACATATACCAGATGCTACTTTGGCATGTTGAAGAACCCTGCAAAAATAAACAATTAGTTAGTTTTAGAGACCCAAACCTTTTTGGTTTTGGGCCTGGTCTCATCAATAGATGGTAAACTAAGGTTTATTTGAAACAACAGTCTGAGAGGAAGAAGATGGTAGAAGAGGAGTCCTTTGGCTTGGACCTCCTTTTTTGTGGTTTCATCATAGGAGCATCTAGTTGGTTAACTCTACCCAACAGATGTTGAACCATCATAACCAGCTGTGTCTGATTTTGTGATAAAGCTTTCAGCTCATCAGACACATTGCTAGTGGAGTTTGATAAGTTCCTATGTTGCACCTTCTTCTTCTGAGCACCCTCAGCTGTCACCTGTTTAACCCCTTCCTTTTTGGATTTCTTTGAGGACTTAAGGGTTACAGGATTTGATGTTGCTGATACAAATGTGGTCTCAAACTCAGTTTTCATTTTTACCATTTTCTCATTAATTTCTTCTTTTAGTTTGAGTTTGGAACCTCTTTTGTACCAACAATCATCTGTAAGATGATTGAACAAACCACATACTTCACATGGTTTCTTCTTCATCTTAGGTTGATCATCAACTAAAGAGGGTGAAGCAACAGAAGACTTGTTCTTCAATGCTTTGGAAGCATTGTTTGCTTTCTTGACAGCCTCTTTAGTAGACTTCAAACTCTTTCTACTGCCAGTTTTCTTCTCTTCAGTACTGACAGCAGTTGAAGTTTGAACTTCAGGTGTTAAATCCTGCTCTCTAGTCCTTTCAGGACCTTCAGAATTAACTCCTGAGTTGATCAAATCATTAATCATGTGAATGTCAGCATTTGAACCATCAACATCAGCTGATAGGTTCAAAGAGGGCTTGATGCTGACTGCTACTTCTGATTGTGCTGTATCAGAAGGTAGATCACATGATGTGATGGATTGGTTATCACTCTCACACATCAGATTCTACCTCTGCTCTTGGGGTAAAATCTGTAGGTGGAGCAGTGTGATTGTAACCAATTCCAACTTCACTTTGAAGCAGATTGCTTACTAAGAAGCATTTCAAAACCTTTGCATGATTGTACCCATCTATCACACTCTACCTGGGTAACTGCAAGGGTTTCTTTGAGATCTTTGTACTTCTCTAGAAGTACTTCTTCTCTAGCCTTATCATCAATTATTTGGCAATTCAGTTTATAAATCTCATCATCTTTATCTTTTGCACAGACTCAAACTCAGCTTTATTTTTGGAAATTGTTTGTTCTAGCTCAATGTTCTTATTATTAGAGCTACATTTGCTTCTCTAATGGAGGCAAATGCTGCTATGCATGGTTCAGAACATAATTTGGCTTTTGCCTCAGAGGATACCTGTGATACCTGAGATGTAGAGGCATTAGAAAATGAAGTATCAGCAGACTCCAAAGCCATAAGAGCTAGATTCCCAAAAGGACTGTCACCACCATGTTGACCAGTACCTGAGAACAGTTGATCATGACCAGACATGTCATCTGGTAAACTGCTCCAGTCAACAACTCCTGGGGTGAAGAAGCTGTGTTGTTGAGGTTGAGTTTGTTGATGAGATTGGGAAGGCTGAGGTTTGGTAGTGCATGAGGTTGTGGTGCCATAGGAACTTGAACTTGATTTGACTGTGGCATGTAATAACAAGGGTAAGGATATGGCATTTGACCCTGAGGAACAAAATATGCTGGAGATTGTTGTTGAGGATGATGACTAGAGGTGACAGGATGTTGCCCTCTGTGTTGTTGACTATTGCCAGGAAAAGTCACAAAGGGTGCAGTGGAGTTAGATCCAGTTGATCTACACTCTCTTGCAAAGTGTCCAAGCCTTTGGCATTTGTGACACCTCAACTTGCTCTTGTCAAAACCAACTTTGGTTTTGCCAGAGAGTCCTGGGAATTTTCTTCCAGTTCTTTTATAGAACTTCTGAGATCTGATATTTATCAAGGCCATTTGGCTCAAAATATCCATCTCTTCTAAGTCATCATCGGCAATCCCCTTGAGATCATCCATAATGAAGCATAGATTGTCATTATTACACCCAGTAAATTGACCATCAACACTCACAAATGCAGAATCAGAAGTGCTTGAAGAGAAATTAATATGCTCATCATACTGGCATTCAGATGAAGCATATTCTGACTCATGACCCACCAAGGCAGTGTTGCCTGGTACAAAGTCTTCAGTGAGCTTTCCAGATGAAGACAACTTTCTCTTCTGTTCTATCTCTCTCTCAAAAGTGAGCAGTTTCCCATGGAGTTGGTGAGAGATAGTTTGTCCAAACTTGCACTGGAGCGTAGGACAATAGTATATGTGTCCCATCTCTCAGGCAGTGATCTGAGAAATCTGTTATTCATCTGAATATTTGTGTACTCAAGTTTGACCATTTTTAGTTCAGAGATCAAACAAGAGAACCGCTCATATTGTTGAGTCAGTGTCTCACCCTTTCTATGAGAGAATGTCTCATATTGTTGGGCAAGAATTTCTCTATTATTTGCCAAGACCTCATCTGTTCCTCCAAATTGTTCTTTCAAGGCATTCCAGAGGTCATGGGCAGTTTCATGATGCATTAGCCCAGAATAGATTTCATTTGGCAGTGCCATGGCCAGAATTCCATGGGCTTTTGCATCAATTTCAAGCAACTTCTTATCCTCATCTGAGTATTGCTCCCTCCTCTTCGGAACCATTTGATTGGTTTCCGGGTTATTCACCATAGGCTTGTGTGGACCATGTACCACTGATGTCCAACACCCTGCGCTGTTAACAGACAGGTGATGGAGCATACGTCTTTGCCATATGTTGTACTCATTCCTAACCAGCATCGGTGGCTTGGTTGAGGAACCAGTATTGTGAGGATCATTGGAGGGAGTAGTCATTTTCAGTTCAAAAACAATTTAGTTCAAGCTTTTAAAAGTTTTAAACAGACCACAACAAACTCAATGAAAACCAAGAGAAGATCTCAGGATGAATGATCAGAAATACAGAAAGTTCAATCTCTATAACCTTTCTTGCAAAACAAAAGCTAATTCAATCAAACTTAGATCTTGAATAGCAGTTTCAATGATCAATTATTAGATCGATCAATGATTAACCTGCTCTGATACCATTTGACAGGATCAGCGATCACAAGTTTGATGTATTAGGATACAAAGCAGCGGAATACAAACAAAATTAGACAAATTGTAGCAAGCAATCGATACTTGTATGCATTAAGAGCGCATACGGTTATAGGGAGAGAATATATATTTCTGATTTCAAGGAATGTTTATAGATGTAGAATATTTCTAATCAACTCATTCATTCATTCCATTCATTCATTTCCTATTACAATAGGTTGTCACTCCTATATAGAGTGCAACAATCACTGCTGTTATCACGGAAAGTGACAACTGGCAGATCAAATACAAAAATAACTAACTCTAACAAACTACTGAAATGTTCACAACTACTGAGAACATATTAGTGTTAAGTACAAAATATAAAACTACTGAAACTACAACGACTGAAGAACAAGCTCTTCAGTCGTTTTACAAAACTACTGAAACATAAATATAAAACTACTGATATCACAACTACTGAAGAAGTACTCTTCAGCAGTTGTGACAAACTACTGAGGCTTCAGTACTTGATCTTCAGACTTTGACCTTCAGGTGTTTCATCAGCTGATGACTTCAGTAGATACCATCAGTTGATGTCTTCAGTCTTTGTCTTCAGACTTTGTACATCAGTTGTTGATCTTCAGCACTTGTAAACTCTTCAGCTGTTGTACTTCAGTACTTTGGTCTTTCAGCTTTAGCACTTGTGTTCTTCAGCTGTTGTACTTCAGTACTTTAGTTCTTCAGCTGTTTAAGTCTTCAGCACTTGATCTTCAGCTGTTGAGGTCTTCAGCACTTGTCAAACTGCTGATGAGTCTTTCAGCAGTTGTTGTGATACCATGGGGACTTAGAGGTTTTCTGATCTTGGCTTATTGGTTCTTTTGGTCCAACATCCATTTTGACTCAAGCACTCAAAATGGATGTGCTAAAGAGATTGGAAATAATATGGAACTGCTAAAGCTGTTTGGGATGCTCTCAAAATTATGTGTGAGGGCAGTGAAGTGCTGAAATTAACAAAGACAAGCTGGTCAATCATATGAAACCTTCCATCATACCAAAGGAGAATCCATATCAAAACAACTGCACAAATTTGTACAGTTGGTTAATGACTTGGAAATTATGGGCGTTTCATACAACTTAAAGAACTTAACAAGAAAATGCTTCATAGACTACCTGAAAGCTGGAAGCAAAATGCCACAATGCTAAAAATACTCTTGATCTTAAGAGTACAACTCTAGACATTATGATAGCAAAGATTGAGGCTTTGGAACTTGATGAACGAAGCAGAAATCTCAGTGGGCCAAGAGTGATTGAAGCCTACAAATTCCCTTCAGAATCACATTCTGTTGAAAATGCTTTCATCACAGAGGAAGATGACTTCATCTCATCAAAAGGCCAAATGAACAATACTGGGTTCATTGCATCTCCACCATTCAACCGCCCCTCAACTTCAGCTCAAGCACCAAAAGTGTCCACTGCTCTCCAATCTCTCTAGAAGACTCAAAATCAGAAGAGCGAAAGGCAACTTACAATGCCTTTGTTGCAAGTTTTGAAGCATATCTTGGGGGAAGATTCACTTCTACCCACTTAATACAAGAAGATTTAGAAGAATTAGATCCTGATGATGTGAGGAGATAGATCTATAGTGGCAAATGGCAATGATTGCCATGAAAGCAAAGAAATTCTTTAGGAAAGGAAGAAAATTAAGCCTGAATGAGAACACAAAATTTGGATATGACAAATCCAAGGTAAAATGCTTCAACTATGGCATGATTGGCCATTTCTCAACTGAGTGCAATGCTCCTAAAAGAAACAACCATTCAAGGAACTCTCCTGGTCAATCATCATCACAACCCAATTCAAGCTATCACTCAAACAATCAAGAACAGCAGTACCATCATTCTCACCATCAACAAACATACCAAAATCAACCACAGCTGACAAATCAAGCCCATACAAGCAGTCAGCCTTTTGCCTATGCTCTTGTGATCAAACAAGATGGGATATGTGACTGTAGTGTGTATGCTGAGGAAGTCAAACCTTAATTCCAGAATCATGCTCTTATGGCTCACAAAAATCATGGACCATCTTCAATGCCTACTGAGGTAAAAAGTAACCTTTGTAGTGAGAAATGCATAAATGAATTACAACAGTATAGAGAACATAATCATAAACTAGCACATAAAATTAAAGAAGATAAGGTGAAGTCAGAAATGATGAAGAAAGAACTAAAATGTTTTGAAATCAAAATCAAATCTCTCATTTCTGACATAGAAAAATTGCATGGTGAGAAATACAATCTTGCAGCTGAAAATGAGCTACTCACTGAAAAGTTAGCTCAAGCTAAAGCTCAACAATCTATAACTGAAGTGAAACTTGAAAAGTTTCAAATGTCTTCAGTCAAGCTACAAGAAATACTAGATTCACAAAAGGATCCAAAGGACATGTCACGGATTGGGTATAATTCTGTCCTCCACCATACAATGATGACAATTACACTGTCATGCCTGACTCTGTATCACTCTCTGAATTAATTGAACCTAAAACTGTGGAACCTAAATCAATAGTGAAACAAGTGACATATCCTCAAAACAACCCTGATGTTTATTTTGAAACCAATGAGGATAAAATCAAGTTAGGACACCCAATCAAAATCAAATAGTGCTCAGACAAAACGGTGAATGTCATGAAACCATCAAGCCCTATTAAAGCAATTGTACCTTTTATAAAATTCATACCATCTGTTTTACAAGGGAAAAAGAAATATGTCAAAATAGTGAAACCCACTACTGAGAGTAGTTCTGATAATGAGATTGTATCTCCATAAAATTCAAGCAAATCAGAAAAGGTTTCACGGAAAAAGTAATCAACTGTAAAACTGAGTTCAACACATAAAACTTCATCAGACCCTCAGTCATCAAAATTAAGGCAGGGAGTTGGGTTTGATAGACCAGTTTGAGAAAGAGGTAAGAAGTAGGTTGAAGAAACAGAAACAGCCCAGACAATTGAACAAAAGTAGTATTGTGAAACAATCTACTAAAAGGGCTGATTTTGATTCATCACCTAAAGAAAAGAAAGTGACTCATCAAAAGAAGGTATCAGTTGAGTCACACAATGAAAAATCTGATTCAAGAAACAAACAAGTGTATTGTGATATTTATGACATGTTCAATCACAAGACACATAAATGTTTCTTCAATCAATATTGTTCTATCTGTGATATGAACAATCACTTCACCAAAAATTGCTATTTCAACAAGTATTTTTGAATCTGTGACATTAACAATCACAATACATATGATTGTTACTTCAATCAGAAGGGGTTGAGAATTCCACAACACAAGCCCATCTCAAAAACATCTACTGTGATGCATTCTGTCAAACCTCATCTTCATAATACTCAGTAGATGTTGATGAGATGACTCGACCAATTCATTGCCAAAAGTCTCCCAAATCACCTCCATCTAAATCACTACTCAGAGGGAAATATCGGGAGGTGACTATCATGAATAGGAACGGTAAACCCAATACCATCATGGCTTGGGTTCCTTATTCTAATTAGTTCTTTTTTGGTTGTAGGTTCATTCACACAGGTCTAATAGCTTATGGTATGTAGACAGTGGATGCTCCCGACACATGACTAGAGATCGTTCCCTCCTTCATGATTTCAAGTACATACAAGGAACTATTGTGGCATTCGGTGGAGATTCAGAAGGTGGTAGGATTACAGGAGAAGGATCTATGACAAATGGGATGTTGAGCTTTGACAGAGTGAATTACTGTGAACAACTGAATTTCAATCTGCTAAGCGTGTCTCAGATCTGCGACAAAAAATATTCCACTCACTTTACAGACACTCACTGCTACATTCTGAAACCTGGATTTCAGATTCCTGAAGAATGGGTTCTCTTAAAGACTCCAAGGAAGAATAATACATATGTCTTAAACCTGTGTTCTGCATCACCTAAGGAAGAAACATGTCTTTTGTCTAAAGCATCATTTGATGAGTCATAACATTGGCATAGACGTTTCGGAAACACTAACTTTAAAAAATATGAACAAGTTAGTCAAAGGAAACCATGTAATTGGTCTTCCTCAAAAAGAATTAAATTTTATTGATCAATGCTCAGCGTGCCTCAAAGGAAAACAACACAAATCTTCTCACAAAACCAAGCTGGTGAACTAACAATACTCCATTGAAGTTAGTTCACATGGATCTTTTTGGACCAACTCATGTAATGAGTATGGGAAAGAAACAATATTGTTTAGTGATCATTGATGACTTTTCTCGATTCACATGGGTGTTCTTCCTACTTCATAAAAATGAAGCATCCCAAATCATTTGAGAATTTATCACTAAAATTGAAAATCAACTTGATCTTAAAGTCAAAATAATAAGAAGTGATAATGGTACAGAGTTCAAAAATGAAAATATGAGTTCCTTTTGTGCAACCAAAGGCATTGTTCATCAATTCAGTGCATCTAGAACTCCTCAACAAAATGGGGTAGCTAAAACACGAAATAGAACACTGATTGAAGCAGCAAGAACGATGCTAGCCGATGCTAAACTGCCAATCACCTTCTGGGCAGAAGCAATTAACACATCGTGCTTGTGCAAAATCGAACTCTGATTTTTAAAGAAAGTAACATGACACCTTATGAACTGATGTTTCATAGGAAACCATTTATTGGATTCCACAAATCATTTGGTTGTCAAGTCTCAATATTAAACACCCGTGATCATTTCGAAACTTTTCATCTAAGTCTGATGAAGCATTTTTGTAGGTTATTCTTTTGTCTTAAAGGCTTATAGAGTGTTCAATCCTAGACTGAACATTATTGATGAATCTACAAATGTTCAATTCAAAGAACATTCGTTTCCCAAATCTACAAATAGTCTTGATTGGTTGTTTGATATTGACATATTTATTAAATCATTTGACCAATCTCACTTGTCTGATGCAGGAAATATACATTCAAGAAACACTTCATCAACTGTAGAAAGAAGAGATAATTATCCATTGATTCCACCTACATCTGATGAATATATGAATGAAGAAGTTCCTCTTCAAGCTGATCCCATCAGACATCTGTCACAAAACCTTAGTGTTTCTTCTAAAGAAGGTCCCAGCCTAGTACAATCTCACTCAGATGACTTGTCACATGAGATCAAAATCAAAAATAGGCTTCTCATCCAGAAGAAACTCAAGGTACTTCAAATGATGCAAGCAACCTCAGTGCTGCTGAAGATGTAGCAGTTACTCAAACAGAAGTTGACAATCTTCATAATTCAATAACAATACAAGATGATAGTGCCTCTGACCATAATGAACTGAATGTCTCCAATCTTGATGTAACTATTGCCGGTGACACCATTCCAACCACAAGAATACATAAGAATCCTCCAGTTGAAACCATTATTGGTGATCTTAATGAGAGGGTGATAAGAAGCAAGTCCAGTATTGCAAACATCTGTTTGTTTCTGCTTTCTATGTCAAACAATACACAAAAAGATCAAAACGGCGCTTCAAGACAATAGTTGGATTGAAGCAATGCAGGAAGAATTGCTCCAATTCAAGAAACAAGAAGTATGACAGCTGGTAGATCTTCCCGAAGGACAATACCCTATCGGTACCAAATGGCTGTACAGGAGCAAGACTCATGATATAGGGATAGTCATCAGAAATAAACCAAGACTAGTGGCACATGGATACACTCAGGAAGATGGAATTGACTACGATGAAGTGTTTGCACCTATTCCCAGACTAGAAGCAATCAGAATCTTTCTTGCATATTCTGCGTCCATGAAATTTACTGTTTATCAAATGGATGTAAAGTGTGCCTTCTTGTATGGAAAGATTGCTCAAGAAGTCTATGTAAGTCAGCCACCTAGCTTTGAAGATCCAGATTCCCTCATAGAGCGTACAAGCTTGACAAAGCTCTGTATGGTCTTTATCAAGCTCTAAGAAAGTGGTATGAGACTCTATCATCCTTTCTTCTTGAACATGGGTATGAAAGAGGAAAGATTAATCAGACTCTCTTTAGAAGAATAGGAGGAAAAGACATGATGTTAGTCCAGATCTACGTGGATGACATTTTATTTGGTTCAACAAACAAGCAACTTTACAAAGAATTTGAAGATCTTATGCATTCAAAGTTCCAAATGAGTGCTATGGGGGAACTCACATTCTTTCTAGGAGTGCAAGTCCAGCAAACAGCAAATGGATTTTCATCAATCAATCAAAATATGTAGACACCATGCTGAAGAAATTCCACTTTGCTGACTATCAGTCTATTAGAACTCCTGTAGATACTAAAGTGAAGATTGGGCCTGACCCTGAAGGCAAATCAGTGGATCAAACTCACTATGGATCAATGATAGGTTCACTTATGTATCTAACAGCCAGTAGGCCTGACATTATGTTTGGTGTTTGTGTGTGTGCTAGATATCGAGCTGGTCCAAAAGAACCACATGTGAACGCAGTGAAGAGGATATTCAGATATCTGAAGGGCAAACCAGCTCTTGGATTATGGTATCCAAAGGAACTAGAATTTAATCTCTATGCCTACACAGACAGTGATTACGGTGGATGCAACTTCAACAGAAAATCCACTTCAGGCGGTTGTCAATTTCTTGGTCCCAGACTAGTATCCTGGCAATGCAAGAAGCAGACAAATGTGTCTGTGTCCACTGCAGAAGCTGAGTATATTGCTGCTTCAGCATGTTGCTCTTAAGTTCTCTGGATTCAAAACCAAATGCCGGATTATGGTTTTAACTTTTTGCATACACCAGTTTCTATTGACAACACAACTTTTGTCTTTATAACTAACAATCCAATTCAGCACTCAAAAACAAAACATATTGAAATTAGATATCATTTTTTGAGAGACTGCTGAAAAAGGTTTAATCAAATTGATTCAAGTACCAATAGAAAATCAATTAGATGATTTGTTTACCAAGGCATTTGAACCTAGTAGGTTTGAATTTCTGGTTCAGTCAATTGGCATGATTAACCTTGAGTAAAAACTATGAAAAACATCAAAAAAACAATTTAAAACTTCAGAATAACCACAAAGAGAAATCAAGTTTTATGAAGAAAAGAATTCTCGGGAAATGATATAATTACAATTGTTATATCATTCACTGTGCTTAATTTCAAAATGTAAAAGACTGAAATGACTTACTAGATATGTTGGTAGGCTCACTTGGAAGAAAAGATACATGTAGTGATGAATGAAAGACATATTCAATTGTGAAACACTCATCACAAAGTATAGGTATGTATTGGCTTATCTGAATGCATGTGTGTAGTAGCCTAAACACACCAGGTAATGATACTTTATGAATCTCTTTCACCACATCATGTTTCATCTTTGTGTTGCTGAGCAAAGACCTGATGAAACTTGCACATAGTGCAGATGTCACGATCCAAAAGATTCCTAATATGGAACACATCCAAAATTGGATGACTCAACAAAGTAATACATTCCAAGTGAATGAACAAAAGAATCCTATCATGGATCACCTTCCAAAGTGAAGTGAAAAGTATCCCAATTTGGATCAACATGAAAAAGGATCAACATGAAAAAGGATCAAATTAAAAGAATCCTAATGAGGATCAGTGAAAATGAGATTTCATGACTTAAGTAACCTGGTAAGAAAAGTTGTGAAAACGTTCTACCATGCATTGTATAAGGAGGGTTGATCATTTCATGCTTATGTGTGTGAGGTACACACTGAATAATAAATTAACCAAAACATGATAAAAGTCATTTGCATCAAAATATCAACCACGTATGAGTTTAAGAGGACAAACAAACCTCCAATCTTCAAGTTCATAATCATGTCCATTTAATCATAAAGATGCACATGTGTAATCTAAGATTGATATGATCCCTAAAAAGAGATTTTTCTCTTATTATTAAAATTAATCAAAATAATATTCAAAACTTTTAAATCTTTAACGTTTTTCTCCAAATGTGGACATAAATTTTAGGGGGGGTAATTGTAAGATTTGAGTAAGTCTAAATTTTTGTTTATTAACTTAATTTTGAAAACAAAACAAAAAGGTTGTAGTTGGTGTTATTGCAATAAGTTTACCATTATATCTCAGCTTATGCAGATTCTTAGAAGCATGATAAGCCCAAGATTTGTCAAAATTGGGAACTTGTATTAATTGTGACATACAAGTCAATCCAAGCAAGAATTGACAACTTCAAGAGCCAACTTCATCAGAAAAATCAATCAAGGAAACCTCTTCATAAGACAAATAATCAATTCAATCACATTAACTTTTGATTAAGTTCAAAAGTTAATGCAGGTAAGTGCATTAGTTAATGCGGGTGAAGGTAACCCATGCATGAATATAACGCAGGTAACATAATTTTTGAAGTGCAACTAATGCGGACAATGACTTACTCTACCGCATTAGTGTGTGAAGTGTATGTGAAATTTACTCTACCGCATTTGATACAGTCAACAAATGCGTATGAACAGGTCTCTATCGCATTTGCTACAGTGCTGTGTTGACTTGTCAATCACATTTGTAGTTGCACAAATGGACTTGTTCTATCGCATTTGCTACTGTACATATATGGATATGGTAAAACAAGCAACTCAACCGCATTTGTTACAATGTTCTTCCACATTTACTACAAATCAAATGCAAATGGCCAAAATTTCAAATTACCTTCCGCATTTGCTACAGTACACAAATGCGGATAGAATAAAACTAAGAAAAAAACTTCCGCACTTGTAAAAGTAGAGTAATGCGGACAGTCAGTCAAAAATTTAAACCTTCCGCATTTGCTACAGTCACAAATGCGGTTGATCCAAAGTAGTCAAATGCGGACTATCAATGCCAAAAGTTTCTCTTCTGCGTTTACTATAGTCAACAAATGCGGGTGATCAAAATTAAACAAATCAACTTTCAGCATTTGCTACAGTAGTGACTGTATTTGCTTGTAAACTTATAAAATTTCTCAAATTGTATAATTTTACTATTTAAAGGAATTCAAACACGTCATTTAATACTTTTCAAATTTGAGGTAACTTATAGTGAGACGAGCGCAAACTACAGTACACCACCATCAATCATCATCATCATCACAACATTCAAAGATTTTGTTGTGTTTCATCTTTAAACATTCTTGTCATTGATTCAGAACCACAGTCGTTTCAAATATAAGGTATAACTTCAACAGATTTCGAAACCAAAACCTAAGTCTCGGACTATTACCCTAATTGAACAATCCAGAAAACTGTTGAAGAACACGAAAATCAAACTCATTAATGTGATGTAATACACATTTTCGATCTCAATAAACATATAAATTGATAGGAATTCAACTGATATTGAAAACCATGATAATCATGTTTACTGAGAAAAACAGAGCAAAGTGAAAAAGAAAATTGTGAAACAAATCAAAGTCACATTAACAAATCAAAGCAAAGTTAAACTCAAAATTGTTAACTAACACACATGTCTCTTGTGCAGATTACATGGCAAACCTTACTTGGAGCAAGCTCCATAACATCAGGGGTTATCTAAACCTGATGTGCCTGAAGCCGAAGGTCTTAGAGATATGATAAGATTCTTATCTACCACAAGGGTAGCATATGCCATGACAGTAAGACCAACAATGTACGCGAATCCCATCAGGTCATTCTGGGAATCAGCTGAAGTGGTTGAAGAGGATGGACTGAAAACTCTAACCGGGAAAATCAACCGTGAACTCACACTGAGAATCACAGAAGAGTCAGTTAGAAGATGTCCGCAATTCAATGATAATGCAGATGATCCTCTTGAATTAGATGATGAGGAAATAACCACATTTTTCTCTGAAATTGGTTATGAACGGAGTTATGAAGCAAAACAGATAGTCAAAGGATTAGTGGACCTGCCTTGGAGGTTCCTATTTCATATGTTTCAACACTATCTGTCTAAAAGGAAAACAGGATGGAATGACATTCTAGTCCTCACATCTTCTGCAATCTATTCTCTCTGCACCAACAGACGGTTTAACATGTCTGCATATGTATTCAATGGCCTAATCTCCAACATTCAGGAAGGGTTGAGATGCAAGTTTCTAATGTACCCCAGATTCATTCAAAGTCTAATCAATGAATCATTTCATGACATTGTTAATGAAGGACCTGAGCTTAACATTCCTCATTTTGATGCAAGATCCTATAAGTACATCAAGAAGAAGGACCCAAGGAACTTTTATAGTGGTGCCCCTTCACACCTCCTTCCTTGGATGCTTCAACAAATACATCAAGTAGGTCAAGCACAACCACCTCCATAACCAATAGCTCAACCAACTCCACAACCATCACCGATACCATCACTAATACCATCACCAATACCATCCCCAATACCATCTCCAATACAATCCCCAATACCATCTCCAATACCATCCCCAATACCATCTCCAATACAATCCCCAATACCATCTCCATACATTCCCAATACTGTCACCAATGCCATCACCACAACAAATACCACAACCTTCTACATAACCATCTTTTTAAACATTACCTCAACCATCATCACTCCATAACCAACACCACCAATGACCACTCAACCTGCACCTATATCACCACATCATCAATCTCCTATATCACCACACCAATCACCTATTTCTCCTTACAAACCTCTACCATCATCCCTTGATCACCCTGCTGAAACAGAAGGATCAACAAGTGCATCCAAATCATCCAAATCATCTTCTGATGAGGAGGATCATCATGATCAAACCAAAGCTATGAAAGAACCTTCTGAGGCTGCTACTTCAAAGAGCTATGCTGAATCCAACATCAAACCGCCTGATGAAAAAGATGAATTAATATCTGAGTGTTACTCAAAGTGGAAAGGATGGAAAGAACTTTAAATAGGAGAGCAGGAATCATCAATGACAAAATCCTAGAATTGGATGAGAAAGAATGTAAATTAAAAGAACTTAAAGAGAAATATGCAGCTGAACGAAAAGAACAAGACAAAAAGATTGAGAATTTAAAAGCTGCACTGAAACACTCAAGAGAAGAAGTGAGTAGACATGTAGATACTCTTGAAATACAAACTATTGCAATGGAGGAACAAGAAAACATCATAGAAGAACAAGCTGATATCATCTTAAAACTTGAAAAGGAAATTGAGAGCAAGAACAAAAGAATATCTGAGCTTGAAATGATGATCAAAAGAATTGAAGTGAAGGATGATGATGAGGTAGAAAAACAAGAAAAGGTTGATGATGATGACAACCAAGTGATAGATCAAAGTCAAGAACAAGTAGATGATGAAGGTCAAACTGAGATCAAAGACCAGAGCCTAGACATGGTAGTGTATTTTGGAAACACTGGTTATTCAGACTCTGAAAGAGGTGAATTTGAAGAACTCTTCAGTGCTTTGGATAGTTTTGCATCTGAACAATTTAGCATTGATGATGATTTCTGGGAATTCATAAACAATCAAAAAACTGAGGCAGAGCCTATTGCCTTTATTCCCAAATCACCAGTGCCTTTGGAAAAAGAACTAACTCTGCAAATTGTCCCTGCTATTTCATTAACTGAACAACAAAAGAAGAACTCAAGAAAGATTTGAAAAAGAAAGGAAAGAAGAAATTGAAATGAACAGAAAGAAAATGAGAAAATGAAAGTGAAGGATCAAGAGCCAAGTACACCTGAAAAGGTCCCTGAACCAGAAGAGCAAACTAAAACCTCTAGCCTCAACTTCAAACTTACTCACGAAAGAGGAAGTATTTGGCTGAAAAAGCTAAGGTAAGAGACCAATAACTGAAGAAGAACAGCAAAGAAACAAAAAGATGACCCAAGAAGTTTAGCAGCAATTGGTGAATTTTTGGAAGAACCTGAGCAGGCAGAAGCTCAGTTGTAAAAGTTAGCTGGAGCAATTGATTTAGATGAAGGAGAAATTGCTGATGATTATGAAGTTGAAAAGGATGTCTCATGGACAGTCCTATTAAAGCAGAACAGTAGTGGAAGACATGGTAACCAAAGCTCAAACTGATGACTTGATGATTAAAGCCATGTTTTTGATCAATCAAGGCTATGATCCTGATGAAGTGTTTGGAATGACTTATGAGAAAATGAAAGAGGAGGAAGAGAAAGTGAAATTGTTGCTTGATCCAACAATAGACACTGAATATGAGAAGACAATGATAAAGGATACTCCAAAGCATAAAGACTCATCCTTGAAGAAATCTACAAGGTATGAAATTCCACTGCCAAGAAGGGGTCTCCTACAAAAACTGTCTCAAATGAAGAAATCAACATCATCCCATGAATCATTATTTCTTGATCCTTATAACATGTTAGATAAGGAAATGAAGGAATATCTCTCAAGTCAGGATTCACAAAAACAAGGATTGCCAACATGAAGACAAATTCTTTAAGGGCTGCAACTCTTCAATTAATCAATGAAAAGAAAGAAAAACTCAAGAAACTAGAAGAAGATTGACAAGGACCAAGCCCAAAAACAGAGTGTCAGCTGAAGACATGCTACTGAATTAAAATGATCAAGAACTACTTGCCCCGATGCTCCACAAGTACCCTCAATGGTTTGCAGAACCATTTCAGTGGAAGATGCAAGAAGGGCTGACTACTGCAGAACTGATGAGAGGGGTGTCTACTCCCAGGGCAAGGTAGATCAAAAGATAATAGCCTGGAAGTATGACAGCACATGGAACGGTTCATGGTGAAGAGAATCTTAGGGCTAGTACAATTCTTTACAAAGTACTAAGCTCTAGTAAATGCCCTTGAGATTCATGATTTGAAGGAGCTAGCTCAACTTGAACTGATCAATGATGCAGCTATGTTCATGGGATATGAATTTGAAACATACTTAAGATGTTCAGAAGAACAAACCACTTCAATTCATTAAAGACAATTTGCTTAAGAAAAGATAAACTTTTGTTAGTCCCTTGGATAAGAAGAAAATGTGGAAGCAGAAGAAATTGTATTCCATGAGTTGAAGGTAAAGCCAACTAAGTCATTGAAGAGGAAAGTAGTATTTGGTACTCATTCTTCCACTCCCATCTCAAATGTGTACTATGATGAGAAAACCTATGAGATGGTGATAGAAAGGAAGTGGGGAGGAAAAGAATGAGCTGACATCAGACTATTCAGTGGATATGAAGTAAGATACTTGAGGAATCATACATCCACTACTTATACCAGGCACTTCAGGGAATTAAACAACAAATGGTGGTGAACAAGACATGCATTTCTTTCTGAAATGCATCAAGTTGTTGAAACTGGCCTATGATAGAATAAAGATTAAAAGAGACAAAGAAAGAAGAAGAAAACACCACTGCAACTTGGAAATATTGTTAAGCTTGAAGTGGATGTGGGAGGGAGTTTATTGATTCATAGAGATGGTCTTTCCACAATCTCCATATGGGAACCTATTTCACTGAAAAAGTTACAATGGAAGCCATCTACAACATGAGCAGAATGAAAATACAGTGTTGAGTAGAGATAGGATGTGAGAAGCAACTAATTTTGTAAACATGATCAAGGCTATCCTGGATCCCACCAAAGCTGCATTCATACTACCTCTTGAAGACCCAGCTGAATCTTCACAACATCATCACCTCCTAAACATTAAGGAAAACCAGGCTGTATAATCCTTAGGGGGAGTATTGTTGCACCCTGAAAGGATCATCATGCCAACTTCATGGGTGACTTGATGATCCTCAGCTGGAATCCCATAAGTCCAAGATGAAATGCGGATGAAGATCTGCAAGAAAAACAACAAGTGTTATCTTCCGCATTACTTAATGTGGAAGACAAAACTCTGATGCGGACAAGTTTTACTGTTCTGCATTAAGTAATGCGGAAGACATAATACTTATGCTCAAGAACAAGTTACTCTTCCGCATTGACTAATGCGGAAAAGAACAACAGAAGATGCGGACAAGACTTTGATCATCCGCGTTGACAAATGCGGATGACCAACCAATGCGCACAAGTATTTGTTCATCCGCATTAACTAATGTGGATAACCAACTTACTATGCTGATAATCAAGTAGAAATGTTGATCAAGATTATCTCATCCGCATTGGTAATGCTGATGAACAAGCAGAGATGCGGATCAAGACTTAGACTAGTTTCTGATGTAATAGATCAGGGGTAGTTTAGTAATTTTGTAAAGGCATCTTGTCTGCCTATAAATAGAATAGTTAACTCATACTGAGGTGACGACTGTTAGAGATTTTTTGTTGTAATTATTCTTTGTTACTTATCAACTTTCATATATCAATACAAACAGCATTATGAGTAATTTTTCTTGCTTGAATGTTCTTTGATGTTTGTTTCTGCCACTCATCTTACTTGATATCATATTCGAGAGTCTGAGTAAGAATATCACTCCTACACAATCCCAGTCAAAAACATACTTTCCTTTGTAAAACGTTCTTTACTTTCTTTCAAAATCATACAGTACTTTTCATTCGTTCGTGATCATACATCATACGTACACATAGATAATATCGTTATTATCTTCATCATTATGTTCATTAACTTTCGCTCATTCAACGTACTTCATTATCTTCACTTCTCTCTCTAGATCGGTCAGACTTACCCTCTTCGTGGCGCTCAGCCACGATTACTGAGGTTGAATGACAAAGATCCCGTTTAGTACATTATTATGATAATTCATTAACGTTCATTTCATACGTTCGTTCTTTCCATCATTACCTTTCTCATTCTTCAACTCACGCATACTCCCAACTCATGTCTGAAGATTGACACAACACCGGACTATGCGATTCATTTCTCTTTCATCTCATCTCAGTCTCACGCACTACTCCTGACTCATGTCCGAAGACGATAAAGTGCGGGGTCTAAACACAAACCCCCCGACTCATGTCCAAAGACTGACATAGTACCAGAGTACACGATCCTCTTCTTATTCATGCGGATCATGTCTCATGCGATACCCCCGACTCATGTCCGAAGACTGATACTGTGCCGGGGCCTGTACACAAACCCCTGACTCATGTACGAAGACTGACATGGTACCGGAGTACGCGACAAGGACCTCTTTCGAGTGTGTTGCGACACAGAGTCGCTCACCTCATACATATGCTTGCAAGCCTTTCATTTGTTCATTCATTCATTGATGCATGCATTCATTTCCTCTTTTCGTTATCTTCCACTTTACGTTACATAATACTTTCATTACATTCATTAACATTCAACGCAAAGCCAAGGGAAGACATACATACATAATAAGGAACATAAAACATACAACATCAAACACATAGGGCAACATCTCACGCCCAACAAACATCATGCATAGCATACAACGTGCACAAGCATAAACAACATCATCACACGAATCACGCGCATCATATCACATAACCATATGTCATCGCACATCATCATGCGTCACATCATCATCGTCATCAGCTCAACATCATATGTCATCTTATACATCCATGCCTATCACACCATTGAGGAAATCCATCTCGACCATCACCTCTCTAAGTCACTCAAAACTCCTGGGGCGCATAACCAACACTTAGGGGTATGGAGCTCCAGCCGCATGACCCCCATGCATATGAACGCTCCAGTCGCATGATCTCCATGCGTATGAGCTCTCCAGTTGCATGACTTTAGGCGTATGAGGATGTTTAGGCGCATTACCTCCAATCGCATACTTTCATGCGTATGGGACTTAATCACATGACACCGGGCCCATGGACTCCAGTCGCATGACCTTCATGTGAATGGCCTTCAGTCGCACACCATTGGTGCGAATGGACCTCAATCGCACAACTCACAGGCGTATGGGCTCCAGTCGCATGGCCTTCAGTCGCATGACCTTCATCCGCATTTCCTTCAGTCGCATGACTCTCGTCCGCATTTGACCCGCTACACGTCGATTTTCAGGCTCGGATCAACCCGAACCAAGCTTTTCTCCCCTTTTCTCCTTTTCTCTCTTCTCTTTGGCTAATAATGGCAAGTATGGGGGTCTTCCCCTTTTATACTCCCATTCATCAAAGTTTCTCTCGTTGTCGAGTTTGGTCCCTCGACTTTGGTCTTTATTTCTTTTTCTTCTTTCGTCACCTTCAAAGAAAATTTCAGGGTGTTACAACTACAAAACTAGAACTCACTCAGTGTCGCTGACTTTTGTATGCATGATAGTTGGCAGGTATTTGTTGATGCTGAGGAGTTGTAGGTGTGGATGCATAAGTTACTCGGAGCATTTTCTGGCTGGCATCCATATTTTGACATGTCTTTGTATTTTGAGATGAAAACAAATGTTGTAAATGAATGAAAGGACATGTTTTTAGTCATTAATGAAAGTTTTAAATTCCGCTGCAAAATAAATGTACGTTTTAGAATGTTTTATGTGCAATTGTCCTTCGGGAAGATCTACCAGTTGCCATACTTCTTGCCTCTTGAATTGGAGCAATTCTTCCTGCATTGCTTTAATCCATCTATTGTCTTGAAGAGCCTCTTTGATGTTCTTGGGTACTGTTTGACACAGAAAGCATGAGAACAAAAGATGTTTGCAATACTTGACTTGCTTCTTGTCACCTTTTCATTAAGTTCACCAATAATGGTTTCAACTAGTGATTCTTGTGTATTCTGGTGGTTGGAATCGAGTCACGAGCAATGGTTACATCAAGATTGGAGATATTTGGTTCATTATAGTCAAAGGAAATTTCATTTTGAACTGTTTGGGAATCATGAAGATAATCAGACTCCGTTTCATTGACTGCTTCAGCTTCAGCAGCACCTTGATGGCTTTCATCATTTGATGTTCTTTCTGTTTATGTTGGAGGAGTAGCTTGTTTTTAATTTCTGACCTCTATGGACAGATCTTCTGAATGTGATAGTAATAGGCTTGGACCTCCTTCAGTTGAAACATTTTAGTTTTGTGATGGTTATCTGATGGGATCAGCTTGGAAAGGAACTTCTTCAGTAGATGATTCACCTGAATGTGATGGTTGTCTGAATGTGATGGTAATAGGCTTGGACCTCCTTCAGTAGATGTAGGAGAATTCAATGGAAAGTCAAATCTTTTTCTACACCTGTAGATGATTCACCTAAATGTAGATTTCCTATATCAGACAAGTGAAATTGATCAAATGATTTTGTAAATGATCAATATCAAACAACCAGTCAGGACCAATTGTAGATTTAGGAACGAATGTTCCTTGAATTGAACATTAGTTGATTCATCAATAATGTTTAGTCTAGGATTAAACACTCTGTAAGCCTTTGAAACTGAAGAATAACCTACAAAGAATCCTTCATCAGACTTGGATGAAAACTTTCCCAAATAGTCTCGGGTGTTTAATACTGAGACTGGACTACCAAATGACTTGAAACAACCAATAAATGGTTTTATGTGAAAGAGAAGTTCATATGTTGTCATGTTACTTTCTTTTCCAAGCAGAGTTTTATTTTGCACAAACCACGATGTGTTACTGCCTCTGCCCAAAAGGTGATAGGTAATTTAGCATCGGCTAGCATTGTCCTTGCTGCTTCTATTAGTGTTCTATTTCTCCTTTCAGCTACCCCATTTTTTTTAGATGTTCAAGCTGCACTGAATTGATGAGCAATGCTTTTGGTTGCATAGAAAGAACCCATGTCTTCAGTTTTAAATTCAGTTCCATTATCACTTATGATTGTTTTGACCTTTAGATTAATTGATTTTCAATTTTAGGATAAAGTTTTGTATCATTTGGGATGCCTCATTTTTATGAAGTAAGAAGAAAACCCATGTAAATCGTGAAAAGTCATCAATGAACACCAAACAATACTGTTTCTTTCCAATGCTCATTTCATGAGTTGGTCTAAAGAGATCCATGTTGAGTAACTTCAATGGAGTATTGTTTGTGTTCACCAGCTTGGATTATGAGAAGATTTATGTTGTTTTCCTTTGAGGCACGTTGAACAGTGATCAACAAAGTGAAATTCTTTTTGTGGAATACCAATGACATGATTTCCTTTGACTAATCTATTCATGTGTTTTAAAGTTTGTGTGCCCCAAACATCTGTGTCAAAGCTGGGACTCATAAAATGATGCTTTGACAAAAGGCATGTTTCTTCAATTGGTGTGTTGAATTCAGGTTTAAGACATAGGTGGTATTCTTCCTCAGAGTCTTTAGGACAACCCATTCTTTAGAGATCTGAAATCCGGTTTCAGAATGTAGCAATGAGTGTCGATAAAGTGAGTTGAATATTTCTTATCGCAGATCTGAGACATGCTGAGAAGATTGAATTCAGTTGTTCATAGTAGTTCACTCTATCAAAGCTTGGCATCCCATTTGTCATAGATCCTTCACCTGTAATCTTCCACTTTGTGAATCTCCTCCAAATGACACAGTAGTTCTTTGTATTGGCTTGAAGTCATGAAGGAGGGAACGTTCTCTAGTCATGTGTCGGAAACATCCGCTGTCCACGTACCATAGGCTGTTGGACTTATATGGATGACCCTACAAGCAAACCCAAGCCATGATGGTCTTGGTTTTCCCGTTCCTATCTATTATGCTGACTTCTTGGTACCTTCCTCTAAATTGTGATCTATTTAGAGGTGACCTTGGAGATTGCTTATGATATTTTGCTGGAGTCTTCTCATCAACATCAATAGAAGAGTTAGATGAGTAGTGAAATCTTTGATCTCTATTCTTTTGAAGAAATTTAAATCATTTTTTATTTTCAAAAATCATTTTAGGTTTTGAAAAGTCAGACTTTTGATTAATGTAATGGTTGTTTTTTTGACTTTTCATATTTCTTTTGTTTTACTCCTATCATTGAGTGATCTCGATGTCCTAGATTGATTGGTGTGCAAATGACTCCTGACTTCTGTTTTGATTGATGATGTTGTTGAGATGGGTTTGTTCTTAGCGAATCTCACTCTCTTCTGATTGAAGTAACAATCAGATGTATTACGATTGTTCATATCACAGACTAAACAATATTTGTTAAAATAACAGTTTTTGGTGTAGTGGTTGTTCATGTCATAGATAGAGTGATATTGGTTGTAAAGGCACTCTTCTGTTTTGTGATTGAACATATCACAAATGTCACAATACATTTGTTTGTTGCTTGAATCAGATTTTGATTTGTGGGACTCAGCTGATTTTCTCATTTGCTACTGAGCCACTTTCTTTTGCTCAGGGGATGAATCAAAATCAGTCCTTGTGTTAGATTTTTTGGGCTGTGTTTTTGTTTCTTCAACCCTTTCTTTACCTCTTTCTCAAATTGATCAATGTGTTCCTTGTTGAAAAAGTCCAAACCAACAACCTGTCTTAATTTTAAAGATTGGGGGTCTGACAGAGTTTTACACGTTAATATCAGTGATCTCTTTTGATTCTTTTATAGTGAAACCTTGTCTGCTTTGCTTGATTTGTTTGAGAGATATAATCTCATTATCAGAACAATAGCCTTACAGGGCTTGTGGGTTTGATGACACTCACTGTCTTGTCTGAACACTCTTCAATTTTGATCTGGTGTCCTAATCTGATTTTATCCTCATCGGTTCAATGTTAACATTTTTGGTTTTGAGGATTTGTGATATGTATTACCATTGTTTTTGGTTCAATAGTATTAGGTTCAGTTTTCACATTAAATGCAACAGAGTCAAGCATGACAGTGTAGTTGTCATTGTATGATGGAGGACAAGTGTTATACCCGATCCCATACATGTCCTTTGGATCCTTTTGAGAATCAAGCATCTCTTGCAGCTTAACTAAAGACAGTTGAAACTTTTCAAGTTTCACTTTAGCAAGTGTATGTTCAGCTTTAGATTGAGCTAACTTTTCAGTCAGTTGCTCATTCTCAGCTGCAAGAGTGTACTTTTCACCATGCAGTTTTTTGATGTCAGTGATGAGAGATTTTATTTTGATTTCAAATCCTTTTGTTTCTCTCTTGAGCATCTCTGACTTAACCTTTTCTTCTTTTATTTTATCTGCAAGTTTATGGTTATGCTCTCTGTAACCTTGCAATTCAATAATACATTTTGCACTACAAGCTTAGATTTTACCTCAATAGGTATTAGAGATGGACCATCGTTGATGTGAGCCATAAATGCATGATTTTGAAATTCAGGTTTGACTTCCTCTACATACAAGCTTCAGTCACATACTCCATCTTGCTTTATCACAAGAGCATTTGCACATGACTGGCTGCTTCCATGAGCTTGGTTTGTCAGTTGAGGTTGATTTTGATATGAACAATGTGGTTGTGGATGATGATACTACTGCTCATGATTATTGGAGTGAAAGCTTGAGTTTGACTATGAGGATGACTGACTTTGAGAATTTCTTTGAAAGTTGTTTCTTTAGGGGGAATTACATTCTCTGGCGAAGTGGCCAGCCATACCACAGTTGAAGCACTTCACTTTGGATTTATCATATCCAAGTTTTGTGTTTTCATTAAGGCTGAGCTTTCTACCTTTTCTAAAAAATTTCTTTGCTCTAATAGCAATCATGGCCATTTACCATTGCAGATCCATTTCTTCTACGTCATGTGTATCCATTTCCTTTAAATCTTCTGGGATCATTTGTGTAGATATGAGTTTTCCTCCCAAATAAGCTTCAAAACTTGCAACAAAGGCATAGTAAGTTGCCTTTTGTTCTTTGGATCTTGGGTCATCAGAATTGGTTGTAGGAGCAGCGGTGAATCCGGATGCTTGGGATGATGTTGATGGACGATTAGTTGATAGAGATGCAATGAACCCTGTGGTATTCAGTTGATCTCTTGAAGAGAAGAAATCATCCTCCGCATTAATGAACGCATTTTCCACCGAATGAGATTCTGATGGAAATTGTATGCTTCAATCAAGTTGGGTCTTCCCAAGTTTCTGCTTCTTTCATCTAACTCCAATGCTTCTATCTTGGCTATCATTATATCCAGAGTTGTACTCTCAAGATCAACAGTGTTCATGTAACATTCGTAAATTTCCAAATTATAATCTGAACCTGAATTCATTTTAAATTTTCATATGATATAAATTTTAAAATTATAAAATTTTATTATTTATTTTATTGAATCAACGCGTTAAATGTGCAATTTAAGCAATATTGAAAATTGTTTTATTCAATTTATCATTTAAACAAAAATAATAATTTATTTATTTTATAAAAATATTTTGATAAAATATAAATCTTTATTTATCATTTTACAATAAAAACTAAGTGAAAAGACTTAATAAAACTTATAAAGTTATAAAATGAATTTTAATAAACTATAAAGTTACAAGTCTTATAAAAGTTATAAAGATTTTATAAGAAAATAAATTGTAATTATTATTTCATCTATTTTTTATTTAATCTTATATTTATTTCAAAATCATAACCCCTTTTAAAAGACTTATAATTCATAACCTCATCTTAACCTCAAGTATAAAAGCAAGGCTTAGGCCTCACTTTTTATTTGCTCATTCTCTAAAAATCTCACTATCATATCTTTCTTTCATCCATTGGTTATGATCAATTTAAAGAATTTTATTTTACAAAAATTTCAAGGATTCTTAATACTAAGGTAATCTTTTTAACTTTTATATTATACATTTTATCATCCTAACATCCAATTGTTCTCATAACTTTATGTTCTTACTATTGTTCTTTCTTCTACCAAATCTCTTTTATTTTAATCATCTCATTTGATCATTAACATTTTAATAATCACTAACCTTTTAACAATCACTAACATTCCTAAATCAAGCTAACAACACACTAACATAAACAAAGAATCCCATTTGCATATAGACGGCTATGCCGCCGCATTCGGTTATTCCACGAATATTGTTCTATATGATGGCTATGCCAAAGTCCTAGCATATTTTTATAACTCAAATGAAGACTAATATACTATATATTGACATAATAAAATGTTCTAACCATTTCATACTTTAATGATTTTAAAAGTGCACATAAGTGCCTTATTACAATTCTGGCAGAATATAATCTTACTTTAACCAACCATAACTTGATCATAACAAAATAAATTTGAGTAAAATCAAAATCCAGTTTTAAGTTATTTGAATTAACTTTCCAACTACAGTTTATAAGTCTTCAAACTCAATCGACGGCTCAACAATAGCCTTCACAAGACAAGTGCGTTTGAGCACCTTCTGTCTTGTGCTGCTTGTTTGACCTATTTAAAGATCCTTTCATAACATTGTTTCTGAATGAAATTTGTACGGGCGACTTTGAGCTAATCAAGTATAAATTTTTGTAATTTTATGAAACCATTTCTATTTTTAAAACCTGTTCAAATACATACCAAACATTCTGTCCAAAATCTAAAATAGATGCAATAATTCTTTTTCAATCTACCTTTTGTTTTTAGCATTCTTTAAACATCCTAATTTCTTGTAATGAATTCCAGTCTCGATTTATTGTTCTTTTTATCATTTAGGACATCACTTTTGACTCTTGGCATTCAAGTTTTCTTATGTACTCCACAACCACCACTATACTTGTGAGTTTTCCAAGTGAGTATTTCTATACCCCTTTTTCATATTTTCACACTTTGGGGTGAAACATGTTATCTTATAATCGTTGCACTTGTAAAACTTTTGATTCTTGTAAACTTATGGCAATTCACTTGTATGTTGTGGTTAGTTGATCTTTGTAGCTACCATGTAATGTCGATTATATGTACAATCACTAACTATTGCTACCCTGGCGACGTCATAGATCTATGGGCCTGACAAATCTGCTGGTTGATGTAAGTACACTTAGCTAATCATATATACTTGTAACTGTTTGAGACTTGTATAACTTTGTCAAGGTTTGATGTGCATTTTATCTTACATCCCTAGTTACTTTGTGCTCTAAGTTACAACATGAATTGCCATCTTTTATATACTTATGTACTGAAAACTATGAAACCTCACCAACTTTCAAAGTTGACCTTTTATTTTTAACATGTTTCAGGTTTACTACTTGTGGATTCTCTTCCTGCTCATATAAAACATGGACCTAGTTTAACTTAACATGTTATTTCTTTGTTTGAAGCTTTTGTATTGTATGAACTTATTTGTCTGAGCAATCGTCTCCATTCATCGGTCCTGATGTTTCCACCGTCGGTCGGGGTGTGACAGTTCTTTAACATGGTTACATTTTGTTTCCAGGTTTCTGGAAGACTGTGCAGCATTTTCTTGTTTAATTCCTTGACCTTGTAAGTGACTCCCATGATTTCCAAGTCATTTACCAATTGTACAAATCTGTGCATTTTTTTGGATATAGACTCCCCCTTGGAGTGATGAAATGTTTCGTACTGATTAACAAGCTTATCCTTGTTAATTTCTGCAACTTCACTGCTTCTGTCACACATAATTCGCTGTACATCCCATATTGCTTTAGCAGTACCATACTTCTCTAGTCTTTTTAGTACATCAATCTTAAATGCTTGAGTGAGGATAGAGTAAGCTTTGAAATCAATATTGATTTTAATGTAATCTTCATCATCAAGAGTCAGATCTTCAATGGGTATTATTGTTATCTTGTAGATGGTAGCTTGGTCTGCAGACTGAGGGACGGGGATGTGTGGCCCCTTGGATATTGAGATCCAAAAGTCAGGCTCTACACTTGTGATGTAGTTTCTGAATCTGATTTTCCACTACTTAAACTCATATTTATGTTTAAGCATTGGTGGTTTTGGGGTATGACCAAGTGTTGAAAAACTATGTGAATCCATTTTAACAAGGTGTTTTAACTTGTATAAATATAGACTAGGTAAGTTTTAAGATTAATTAGTCCGAATAGTCCAAATTGTTCAAAAATGCTTAGTAAATTAGACCTGTTAAAGGTTCTTGGTTTCTATTGTAGCTTTTGTTATATTCATGTTCTTCGTATGAATCTATAGGTTTTGTGTATAGTTCTTGAACGTGAGAACTTGTTGACAGAGGTCATCTAAGAGTATTTTTTGATGTTTACTAAGTAAAGATGATGGAATACTCTATTAGCAACTTAATCACCAGATCAATGAAGTTCTATTCAGGTCTTGGGTAGATCTAAAAAAGAACCAAGAGACAAAGCTCTGATACCAATTGACTAGGTAGTGAGATTAAGATTTAACTGAGGATCGAATATTATGATGGAATGGCAGAATCATACAATCAAAAAACATTCAATGCAGAGAAATACTCATAAATGCTTTGTATGTATTAATAAGGTGATTGATTACAATAAATGCTAGGGTTAGCAAGAACAGT
Organism: Flaveria trinervia; assembly: GCA_025506515.1. Taxonomy (NCBI): domain Eukaryota; kingdom Viridiplantae; phylum Streptophyta; class Magnoliopsida; order Asterales; family Asteraceae; genus Flaveria; species Flaveria trinervia. The sequence goes on from CM046442.1 coordinate 42,153,656, forward strand.
AATAATGCACGTAGAGAATACAAATATTCTAATTAACCATTTTCTGTTACCTCATGTACAAGATTGTCTATTCTACTTATAGGTAGATAAGTTGCTGTTAGTTTGTTAAGATCAGTGATCTATGTTTGATTGGTTAGAGAGTGTAGCAGCGGAATCAAACAGTGAATTAGCCAATTTACAAGAACACAAAAGATATTCAAGGTAAGAACAAACAGTTATAGACAAAGAGAATTCTGCAAAAATATTTCATTCAATATTCGCTTTCGTGGTAACAGAATGTCACAGATACAATTAGGTCAACACCTCTTATATAAAAGATGTGACGTCTGCTGATGTCACTTGATAGTGACATCTAACAGAATTTATTCAAACTACTAATAGTTAACACAACTACTAAAGATGTCAAACAGCTGACATCTTCTTACAAAAATACTAAGTGTATACTATCACTACAACTACTGAAAAGAGAACTACTGAAACTACAACGACTGAAGAACATGCTCTTCAGTCATTTTACAAATACTGAAAAAAAGAAAAAACTACTGAAAGGAAACATCACAACAACTGAAGAGTGCTTCTTCAGCTGTTGTAACAAACTTTGAAGGCTTTAGTACTTGTACTTGAACTTCAGCTGTTGTCATCAGTAGATGTCTTCAGTCTTTGTTCTTCAACTGTTGAAGTCTTCAGTACTTTAGTCTTCAGCTGTTAATCTTCAGACTTTGTTACAACAGCTGATCAAGTCTTCAGCAGTTGTTTTGATGTCTGTAGGACTTTGAGGTTTTTCTGATCAGGCTCATTGGTTCTTTTGGTCCAACAAACTCCCCCTGAACCAATGCAGCCAAAACCTCTAAATATTAAAGATGTCCCACTTATTATGGCAGAGGATTGGTCTCTTTGTCTTCTAGATCAGCTCAGAAGTGACCCTTTTAAGCACAGGCCTGGGAAGAAGTCTCAATGATCTGTTTGGAAAAGTATGAATACGAACTCTGTCTTGGGGAACTGGACACAGAGTTGTTACCCATCCATGAGATCTACTTCCCCACTTTAAGTCTGTATGACTCTCTTGTGTAGGCCTCAAGGAAGGTAATTTGTTCCTCCATGGTCAGCTCTTCAGCACCTCCATCAAATAACGATTCAGGCCCATAGTACTCAGATAGGTATTTGACCTGTTTCCCATTCTTTAGCTCCACGGTTGTTATTTTTCTATAAGCAAATTCATCAGGGTGATTACCCTCTAGGAACAATTGGATCTCATTCTTCTGACTTCTTCAAGCCTCTATAACTAACCCCTTTTTCACCATTTATTTTCCAGCATCTTCTGTGGGGTTTTGGTTAGCTTTATAAGCTTCTTGAAGTCCTCTAGGATTTCCCAGGGTGAAACTACAAAGACCAGGAGATCACTTCATCTACAATCTTTTTCACCTGGCCAATGTATCTCTGGTTGAATTTTTTTCTTGTGAATCCTGTGAGACACCCTGGGATCAGGCCAAATCCTCACTCTCTCCTTTTGATATTGAAATGTATGCTTAAGAGTGTATAATCTGAGTGCATGCTTGTTTATGTTGATATAGAAGATGTGGTTGCATATGCTTTGTCAACTCTCCTCAACAATTCCTCATCGTGTTTTTTGTGAAGCCCTTCTTCTTCTAGCTTCACTTTCACAATTTGTCTTTGAGTTTCAGGAGTAATTGTTGGAGAGTGACTTTTGGCCTTCGGCAACTGTATATAGCTGAGAGTGGCAAGCCTATCTTTATCTTCATCATCATCTTATTCATCATCTTCTTCTAGCCTCAATACCCTTCTCTTCTTCTTCTGGGGTACATCACGGCTGTTGGTTTTGAGGTAAGGGAGATGTTTGTTGGGTTGTGTTTTTGGTGGTTTTGGTGTGGGAATGTTGACAGGCTGTTCTAGCCTTTTGGGAGGTGAGTGGCTTTATATTGCCTATCTACTTCATCCTGGTCCCAGTACCATCTTCATTAAAGCTTCAATACTAATCCTTTAGTGTATACTTCAGACGAACACATCTTGGTGGTTATAGACCAAGATGTTGTCCATGTACTAAGCCTTGATTCGATCATTGATCTTCCACGATATTTTTGCTATAAATCTGATCATGATCTCCAGCCTTTCTCTTTCTAACACATCATAACTTGCCCATCTATTTTTGGATTTCTTCAATCTCTAATCTTCTGATCTCAGAGTCAAGTTTGTCAGTGTCATGGCCTTGCCTAAACACTGATCATGCTGTTATCCATTGATCTTTTTTCAGGCATCAGCCCTTTACCATCAGCTCCAAGGCAGTCTCCTTTTCATTCTTTCTTTTCTTGATTTCTCCATGTCAGCTTCCTTCTCCTTCTCTTTTTTTCCGTCTCCACAGCAACTCCTTCTCTTTTCCACTTCTGCCACTTCTGTTTCTTTTCTTTTTCTCTTTCCTCTCTGCACTCCTTTTCTTTTTGCTTTCACTGACTGAATCTCCCCCTTTTTGGTTGCATTGGTTGCAAGGGTTTGATTGTCAGAAAGCTTTTGCTCACAACTTCCTCGATCAAGGGTTGTATTACTGAGGAAGCCTCTTATCAATGTTTGATCACTATTCCGTGATTATAGGTGTGATGAGAGGTATAGAATTTTTGAAGATAGCAGCTATTTGCTCAGGGGGGTTCTGTCCTGAGAAATAGTGCGAGAAGCAGAGGCAGGTAGCTTATATTTGGGAGTGGCTCTGTGTTTGGGAGACCTTCAGATGAAGGTGCCATCTGTGGGGTTTGAGAGGTAATGGTCTTTGATCCGCAGAAGTTTTGGCAAGCAGCTCTTTGAGTCTGCTCACCTCCTCTTCCAGGATGGTGTTTTGGGCTAATACATCGTAAAAGAAACCCAGTCATCATCATCATGGTTTACTGAATCCCCTAACCTCCTGATATAATCAGGATGAACATGCACTGAGTGTAGATCAGTTGTAGCATGTGCCCCTTTGTCTTGGAACTGGGACTTTCCTGCCTCAGGACTCAGTCCTCATCAGCAGTTGCCTCTGGTAAGGTCTTAGTGATGGTACCAACTACATCCTGTCTATGCTAAAGCAGGATCATGCATCCTCACTAGAAGTTCCAATCTCCTTTTCTATAATAGAAATGGAACATTGTAACCCCTATGCTGTGGGTTATCACATGCCACTTGATCCTCCCCCTCAGTGGTAGAGGTATGCCCGTTGTAGTGGTATCTAGGGAGGGGGTGAGGAGTGCAACTGACTCAGCACTTGCAACAATTAATGTAGAACTTTGGGGGCGATTGCTGTGGTGATTGGTTAGAAGTAGATTGCACCCGGGGAAATGTGCGCTTCAATGGTAACCCTCTCAAGTGAGATAGGTTCCAGCAGTGTGGGTTCCCCAATATTGGTTGCAACAGGATCCTGTTGAGAGAATACCTGTGCGGCTTTGTCAGTGTGAGTCTTTGACACAACTGGGGGGTTAATACTAGTATGTGCTTCCTGTGTTGGTGGTGGTACAGGGGCATCCTCAGGGGACTCATCTCCCTAGTAGCCTTTTTGGCTTTTTGATTTAGGTTTAGGGGGACTCTGGTTCTGGAGGTGGTGGCTGTAGGTTCCAACTGCGTGGGTTTTCATAGTTTGGCAGCCTGTTTTAGTATTTGGTCAGAGTTGTGCCTGGAGTATACTTCAGGCAATATAGCCGTTGCAGGGACTCCAAGGCCAACAAGTCCCTCAGCTTGCAGCTGATTCTCTATGATGGCCATAATGAACCGAGGATATAATATCCATCAATTAGAAAGAGGTTTTGAGGCCATATCCTTAGTTCAAGAAAAATAATTTCAGAAAAGTTTAAGTCTTGTGCTCAAGGATAGAGAAATACCTGATGCCACCTGTAGACATTTGATCCCAAGAGGATGTCTTAGGAGCTAAGCAAACATTTACCATGTGAAAGATAAGACGTTCTGCATCATGGAAATGCTTCTTCAGGATGGTAGAGGCACTGAGGTTTCCCTGATATCCAATGGGCAAGGATAAATCAGTTTGCCCTTTGGATACCCAACCGGAAAGTGGCATCATCCAAGTTGAGGGTTTGGCGAATGATTTCTGGAGTGATGACCACTTGATGGTTGTTGACGAACGACTGGAGAGACTCAGTGTTGTTCTCCCAGTTATAAGGTTGACGTTCGTCCAAAACTGGTGTAAGGATTCGGCATGAATGTGGGATTTAGAAGGAAGGCCGTTTGGTAGGGAGATTGGACCATTAGATCAATGGCGTTGTCGAACTTTGTCCAGAAGGATGATTTTGTGAGGTAGGCAACACAGTTATGGCGTGGTTTGAGCTGCATGGTCGCCATTAATGAGAGAGAAGTTTTGGAGATTTGAACGTTAGGTTTGGAGAAGATGAAGCGCTGAAGTATTAGGTATGGGGTATTTATAGGGTAAGGGTTAGAAAACGACTGAAGGGTTTGGTGTTATTCATCAGTAGTTGTAAACGACTGATGACATGGTATTACCCTTTCAGAAGTTGAAACAACTAAAGTCTTGGTTTTAGTCATCAGCATTATAGTACTGAAAACCATGGTTTTGACTTCAGATGTTTAAAGACAACTGAAGACTTGGTTTTAGTCTCAGTAGTTGTGAACTACTGAAAACCTCGGTTTGTCTTCAGGTGTTGTAAACAACTGATACTGGTATTTGGTTTTGTCATCAGTATTGTGAAACTACTGAAGACATGGTTTTGTCATGAGTTGTTGTAACAGCTGATGACTTGGTGTTAGTCATCAGTTGTTTAGGATGAAACAGCAGTTGTAGAAACAACTGAAGAGAAAGTTCTCATCAGTAGTTTTCGTCATTCATAGCCTTCAGCTGTTTCATACTGTCCTCAACACTTACTCATCAGCCTTTTTGCTATTTTCAGTTGTTTCATAGGACATCAGTACTTAGCTGTTTTTACGAACATCAGTAGTTATAACTACATCAGTAGTTGTAACTTTATCAGTCGTTTGAACAGAATCAGTACTATATGTGATATGGTCATTAATGATCATCATTAGTTATTTACTGAGATCATCAGTAGTTATCACTTATTCTAGTTGCAGCATACCAGCCGTAACACTAGGTTTTGGAAAGTTGAACTATCCAAAGGCTTAGTAAAAATGTCTACAAGCTCATCAGCACTAGGCACAAACTTAGGATCAATCAGACCTTCTTCAACAATCCCTAATAAAATGATGTCTGATCTCTATATGTTTGGTCCTAGAGTGCTGGACTGGATTTTTGACAATGCATAGAGCTGAAGCACTATCCATTAATAATGGAGTCTTAGTCTCTGTAATGCCATAATCCAAAAGTTGGTTCTGAAGCCAGAGTACCTGAGAAGTACAACTTGCAGTTGCAATGTATCTGCTTCAGCAGTGGATGTAGCAACAGATGTTTGTTTCTTACTCTGCCAAGAAATCAAACAGTTGCCTAGGAATTGACATCCACCAGAAGTTGACTTTCTAGTTAACTTGCACCCTGCAGTCACTATCTGAAAAGCAACTAATTTGCAAGAGTGTCCAGTGGAATACCATAAACCTAGAGATTATGTACCTTGCAAATATCTAAAGATCCTCTTGACTGCAATCAATGAGATTCTTTAGGAGCAGCCTGAAATCTAGCACAGACACAAGTAGCAAACATGATATCTGGTCTAGAAGCTGTTAAGTACATCAAGGACCCAATCATACATCTGTAAAGTGTTTCATCAACAACTTTACCTTTCTGATCTGCATCCAGTTGTGTGGTGTTGCACATGGGAGTAGAACAGGCTTACAATTTTGTAAATCAAACTTATTCGAAAGATCTTTTGTATATTTTGACTGATGAATAAAGGTTCTATCACCTTTTGTTTGATTTGCAAGCCTAGAAAGAACTGTAATTCTCCCATTGCACTCATTTCAAACCTCTTTTTTCATTAATTTGGTAAAATCATCACACAACTGAGGATCAGAGGATGCAAAAATAATATCATCAACATAATTTGAACAAGTAGCTTATGCTGATCCACCTTCTAATAAATAAAGTTTTATCTATGGAGCCTCTAGTGAAATTATTGTTGAGAAGAAAAGTGGAAAGTGTCTCATACCAGGCTCTAGGAGCTTGTTTCAACCCATAAAGAGCCTTATCAAGTTTATACACCCATTCAGGATGTTTATTGTCCTCAAAACTGGTAGTTGACACACATTAACTTCTTCTTTATTTTACCATAAAAATGCACTTTTGACATCCATTTGAAAAACTTTAACAGGTGGAATGCAGCATAGGCTAAGAATAATCTAATTGCCTCTAGTCTGGCTACAGGGGCAAAGGTTTCATCATCAATATCAACCTTCTTCTTGTGAAAACCCTTGTACAACCAGTCTAGCCTTGTTCTTAACAATAAGCCCATTTTCATCAGTTTTATTCCTAAACACCCATTTAGTGCCTATTGCACACTTACCTGGGGTAGAGGAACCAGTTCCCACACTTGAACTGAAGTAGCTCAGCTGCATGGCTTCACCCATCCATTGTCTCTTAAAGCAACATGATAGTTCTTTGGCTCTAGCTGACTGATGAAGAGCATAGAAGCAGAAGTTAGACAATTGACTTCTGGTTGAAACTCAGCATTGATATCACCAATGATTTGAGACATTGGGTGATTCTTCAGCTCTTGATAAACATGATCATCTTGCAAGGTGTTTGTAGAACTTCAGCAGCAGCAGATGTTGATGCAGACTCTTGAAACCTAGTATTTGATGGTAACTCAAAATGTAGAGGAATTAGAAATCTCATCAGCATTTGTTGTGGATGGAACTGCTGAAGCTACAGGAACATCAAGTTTAGCAGACTCAGGCACTTGGTCACTAAACTTAATAGGTGAGTATTGATATTAATCATCATCATCATCAATACCACCAGGTGGAAGACATGCTGCAGAAGATGATTTATCCTCATGATCTGCAATAACTGGAGGTTATAAGGAACATATTGCAGAATGTCTAAATCAACAACTCCACAGGTTTTGTGGAATCTTGTCCATTGGAGATTCATTAAACTTCACATGCAAAGTCTCCTTAACTATCTTTGTTCTGCAGTTGAAGACTCTGTTATGCTTGCGAGTAGATGAATAACAAACAAAATACCCTACATCCACCTTAGGATCAATTTTTGGAGTTGATCCTTTGTGTTGAGAATAAAACAGGGACACCCAAATGCTTTGAAAAATGAATTAGAGGAGCCAGTGATGTAGAACTTCATATGGCGTCTTCATCAACCTCTGATTTACTAAGGCTCTATTCTACACATAGCAAGCTGTGTTAACAGCTTCAGCCCAAAAGGTCATGGCAACCAGAGTCAGCCAACATAGACCTTGCAGCTTCAATTAGGGTCCTATTCTTTCTCTCCACTACTCCATTTTGTTCTGGAGGCCTTGAAATGCTAAACTGCTTTTGATTCCCTTTGAAAGATAAATTCATCAAGTGTATGGTTTCTCAATTCAGTTCCATTGTCACTCCTTATACACTTGACTGAAAGGGAATACTGCTTCTTCAATATACAACACAAGTTGATAATCTTCTAAGCAGTCTCATCCTTTGAATGTAGAAAGAAAGTCCATACAAATCTGGAGTAATCATCCACAATTACCAGACAATATTTCTTCTTTGCCATGCTCATCACTCTCACAGATGCAAATTGATCCATATGCAGTAATTGCAAGCAGGCAGTGGACTTAGGCTCTTCAATAGGAGGAAATGAGACTTTGTGATGTTTTCCTTTTAAACAAGCAGTGCAGGTTTCATCACAGTGGAACTCCTTTATTGGTAAACCTCTCACTAAACTATTGTGGATGCTGATTCATGTTTTTGAAATTAACATGACCCAGCCTTCTCTGCCACAGTTTAGATTCCTGAGGAGAGGCTTTGGAAAATAGGCAAGGATGGCCTCTGATATTCATTTTCTTGGAAAGTTCTAAGGCATACACTTTCCTGTCCTGTTGGCCCTCAGGAGAGTGTGATCATCCAACACCTTATCAATCAAATTCAGAACTTTGGATGACAGAATCCTACATTTTGACTAGTGAAAAGAACAACATGGCCTTTATCACACATTTGACTGACACTCAAGAGATTGTATTTGAGATTTTCCACAAGATTAACATCATCAAACTTTATTTCTCCATTGAGATAAAGCCTTTTCCAATGATGTAACCCTTAGCATCATTGCCAAAAGAAACAACCCATTCTTTCCTTGGAGTACTCATGAAGAAGAGAGCTGTTCCCTGTCATATGCATAGATCCCCCACTATCTACATACCAGATGCTACTTTGGCATGTTGAAGAACCTGCAATGATAAACAATTAGTTAGTTTTTGAGACCCAAACCTTTTTGGTTTTGGCTCTATTCACATCAACAGATGGTAAACTAATAGACTTGCTATGAATAACAGCCTGAGGGGATGGAGATGGTGAAGAAGAAGAATCCTTTGGGCATGGATTTTCTTTTCTGTGGTTTCACACAGGAGCATCTAATTGGTTGACTCTCCCTAATAGATGTTGAACCATCATAACAAGTTGTGTCTGATTTTGTGATAAAGCCTTCAGCTCATCACACACATTAGTGCTGAGTCGGATGGGTTCCTGTGTTTTACATCTCTTTTTGATCAATCTCAGCTGTTGCTTGTTTAACCCTTTCTTTTTGGATTTCTTTTTGGATTTGGGGTTACAGGTTTTGATGTTGCTCGTACAAATTTGATTTCAAACTTGTTTTCATTTTATCCATTTTCTCTTTAATGTGTTCATGATGTTTGAGTTTGGAGCCCTTTTTATGCCAACAATCATCAGTAAGATGATTAAATAAGCCACATATTTCACATGGCTTTTTCTTCATCTTAAGTTTATCATCTGCTGAAGAAGATGAAAATAGTGAAGACTTGTTCTTCAGCAGTTTGCTATCAGTACTAGCAGTGTTCTTCCCTTTAGTACCTGTTTTCTTGATATCTTCTTCAGTAGTTTTCCCACCCTTTCTACTTGCAGTTTTCTTTCTTTAGTACATGTAGTAGTTTGGGCTTGTTCTCCAGATGTTATGACATTCTTTTTAGTACTTTTAGTACTTTGTGAAATATCACCTGGAGTGATCAACTTTGTGATCATGTGAGTGTCAGCATTTGAACCATCAATCAGCTGATAGGTTCAGAGATGATTAATGTTGGCTTCTACTTCTGATGGTGCTGTATCAGATAGTATATCACATGATGAAAAGGATTGGTTATTGCTTTCACCATCAGATTCTACCTTTACTCTGGGAGTAAATCTGTAGGAGGAGCAGTGTGATTATAACCAATGCCAAACTTCACATTGGAAGCAGATTGCTTACTAAGAAGCATTTCAAAACCCTTGCAAGAATTTACCCATCGATCACACTCTACCTGGGTAGTTGCAAGTGTTTCTTTGAGGTCTCTGTACTTCTCTAGAAGTATCTCTTCCCTAGCCTTATCATCAGTGATTTGGCATTTAAGTTTGTAAATCCCATCATTCTTATCATTAATCACATACTCAAATTCAGCTTTGCTTTTGGAAATTTTTTGTTCTAGCTCAATGTTCTTGTTATTTAAAGCTACATTTGCTTCTCTAATAGATGCAGATGCGGTTATGCATGTTTCAGAACATAATTTGGCTTTTGCCTCAGAGGATACCTGTGATACCTATGGTGTAGAGGCATTAGAGGATGAAGTATCAGCAGACTCGAAAGCCATAAGGGCTAGATTTCCAAAAGGACTGTCACCACCATGTTGACCAGCACCAGAGAACAGTTGTTCATGACCAGACAAATCATCTGGTAAAATGCTCCAGTCAACAACTCCGGGGGTGAAAAAGTTATGTTGTTGAGGTTGAGTTTGTTGATGAGATTGGGAAGGTTGAGGTTCAGGTAATGCATGTGGTTGTTGTACAATTGGAGCTTGAAGCAGATTTGGCTGAGGCATGTAATAGCAGGGAAAAGGATATGACATTTGACCCTGGGGGACAAAGTATGCAGGAGATACAGGGTGTGAATGATGACCAGAACCAGGAGTATGTTGCCCTCTGTTTTGTGGACTAGTGCTAGGAAAAGTCACAAAGGGTGCAGAAGATTACATCCAGTTGATCTACACTCTCTTGCAAAGTGTCCAAGCCTTTGGCATTTGTGACACCTCAACTTACTCTTGTCAAAACCAACTTTGGTTTTGCCAGAGAGTCCAGGAAATTCCTGCCAGTTCTCTTGTAAAACTTCGGAGATCTGATATTAACTAAGGCCATTTGGCTTAGAATATCCATCTCTTCTAGATCATCATCAGCAATTCCCTTCAGATCATCCATGAGGAAGCATAGATTGTCACTATTACTGCCAGAATGACTATCAATACCAACAAATGCATGATCAGAACTGTTTGAAGAGAAATCAATATGCTCATCATAATTGCTTTCAGATGCAGCATATTCTGACTCATGACCACCAAGGCAGTGTTCCCTGGTACAAAGTCATCACTAAGCTTTCCTGATGATGACAGTTTCCTCTTCTGCTCTATCTCTCTTTCGAATGTAAGCAGTTTCCCATGAAGTTGGGTGAGAGATAGCTATCCAGATTTGCACTGGAGCGTAGGACAATAGTGTATGTGTTCCATCTCTCAAGCAGTGATCTGAACTACCCAGACCTATTACATCAGAACTAAACTACCCAGACCTATTACATCAGAACTAGTCTAATTCCTCATTCACATTTCTTATTGTTCATCCGCATTAGCAAATGCGGATGAGTTGACTTGATCAACGTTTCTTTACTTGATCTTCCGCATTAGTATGTTGGTCATCCACATTGGCTAATTCATATGAACAAATAATTCTGCGCATTTGTCTATTCATCCGCATTGGCAAATGTGGATGAACAAAATCTTGTACGCATCCCTTCTAAGCTATCCGCATTTGTTAATGCTCAAGAACAAACAAACACTTGTTAGCATTTGTTTTATGACTTTCGCATTAACAAATGCGGTTAGACATACTTTGTTCTATAATTAGCAGGATCTTCATCCACATTGGTTTCTTGGACTAGTGGGAACCTCCGCAAAACAACCATCACTCACTAATTGAATAGGAATGTATGGTCCTTTCAAGGTTCCACGGAATGTTAAATTTGCACTTCTAAAAATAGTGTGTGTTCCCCTATTGCACTCATTTAAAATTTTAAATGCATAAGGTATGCAAAATGTTTACAGAGTTGCTTGTTGTTAAGCCAAACATGATATCATCCACGTAGATAGACCAGCAACATGTCTCTTCCTCTTCTCATTCTGAAGAGAGTCTGATCAATCTTTCCTCTTTCATATCCAAGTTCTAGAAAGAAAGATGATAGAGTCTCATACCACTTTCTTGGAGCTTGATGAAGACCATACAAGGCTTTGTCAAGCTTGTAAACCTTATGAGGAGACTCGAGATCTTCAAAGCCAGGTGGTTGACTTACCTAGACTTCTTTAGCAATCTTTCCACATAGAAAAGCACATTTCACATCCATTTGATACACAGTAAACTTCATGGACGTTGAATATGCAAGAAAGATTCTTATTGCTTCTAATCTGGCAACATGTTAAAACACTTCGTCATAATAAATTCCTTCTTCTTGTGTATACCCCTGTGCCACCGGACTTGTTTTGTCTCTAATGACAATTCCTCTATCATCACTTCTGTTTCTATACAACCATATGGTACACATATGATATTGTCCTTCGGGAAGATCTACCAGTTGCCATACTTCTTGCTTCTTGAACTGTAGCAGTTCTTCCTGCATTGCTTTAATCCAATATTATCTTACAGAGCCTCTTTGATGTTTTTGGGTACTGTTTGACAATGAAAGCATGAGAACAAAAGATGTTTGTGGTACTTGACTTGCTTCTTGTTGCCCTTTCTTAAGTTCACTAATAATGCATTCTACCTTATGATTCTTGTGTATTCTGGTCGTTGGAATTCAGTCACCAGCAATGTTACATCAAGATTGGAGACATTCAGATCATTTTGGTGAGAGGCACCTTCATCTTGTATTGTTAGGGAGTTATGAAGATAATCAGAATCCGTTTCAGTGTCAGTGCTCTTCATTATTAGCACTTTGATTACTTCTTCATTTTGAGGTTCTTTCTGTTTAACTGTAGGTGTAGCTTGATTTTGATTTCTGAATTCAGTTGATGGGTCTTCTCAAGATGATAGTATAAGTTGGGACCAACTTTACTTGAAACACTTTGATCTTGAGATGATTGTCTCACAGGATGATCTTGTAGTGGAACAACTTCATTCAGTTGCTCAGTTGAGGTAAGAGGCATCATTGCAAAGTCATATCTTCTTTCTATACATGAATAAGGTTAAATTAAATGTAGGTTTCCTGCATGAGTGAAGTGAAATTGATCAATAGATTTTGTAAATGAGTCAATATCAAACAACCAGTCGGGACCATTTGTAGATTTAGGAAATGAATGTTCCTTGAATTGAACATTTTTTGATTCATCAATAATATATAATCTAGGATTAAACACTCTGTAAGCCTTTGAAACAGAAGAATAGCCTACAAAGAATCCTTCATCAGACTTAGATGAAAATTTTCCCAAATAATCTCTGGTGTTTAATATTGAGACAGGACTGCCAAATGACTCGAAAAATCCAATCAATGGTTTTTTGTGAAAAAGAAGTTCATATGGAGTCATGTTGTTTTCTTTTATAATTGGAGTTCAATTTTGCACAAAGCAGGATGTGTTAACTACTTCTGCCCAAAAGGTTATTAGCAGTTTAGAATAGCAATGTTCTTGTTGCTTCAATCAGTGTTCTATTCCTCCTTTCAGCTACTCCATTTTGTTGAGGAGTTCTAGCTGCATTGAATTGATGAGCAATGCCTTTGGTTGCATAAAAGGAACTCATGTCTTCCTTTCTAAACTTGGTTCCATTATCACTTCTTATTGCTTTAACCTTATGATCAAGTTGGTTTTCAATTTTTGTGATAAAGTCTTTTATTATTTAGGATGCATCATTTTTATGAAGTACGAAGAAAACCCATGTAATTTTGAAAAGTCTTCAATGATCACCAAACAATACTATTTCTTTCCAATACATAACATGAGTTGGTCCAAACAGATCCATATGAAGTAGCTTCAATGGAGAATTTTTTGGTTCACCAGCTTTGGCTTGTGGGAAGACTTATGTTGTTTCCCTTTGAGACACGCGAAACAGTGATCAATAAAGTGAAATTCCGTTTGGGTTAAACCAATGATATGGTTTCCTTGACTAGTCTGTTCATGTTTTGGAAATTGTTGTGTCCCAACGTCTGTGCCAAAGTTGTGACTCATCAAATGATGCTTTTGACAGAAGACATGTTTCTTCTTTTGGTGTAGTAGAATTCAGGTTTAAGACATAGGTCTTATTCTTCCTTGGAGTCTTTAGGACAACCCATTCTTTAGGAATCTCAAATCCTAGTTTCAGAATGTAGCAATGAGTGTCAGTAAAGTGAGTTGCATATTTCTTGTCACACATCAGAGACACACTTAGAAGATTGAAATTCAGTTGTTCACAGTAGTTCACTCTATCAAAGCTCAACATCCAATTTGTCATAGATCCTTCACTAGTAATTCTTCCACCTTGTGAATCTCCTCTGAATGCCACAATAGTTCCTTGTATATGCTTGAAGTCATGAATGAGGGAACTGTGACATCTGGTAATTTTCTGTTACCAAACTTTGTTAGTTCCGTTAAGTCTTGCATACACGTGTCGTGAGCACACACTAGTTGTCGTTGAATGTTGGTGACTTAATAACTATAATCTATGATAAACAATAATAATCTAATTAATAATGTTGATTATTAGTTGTGATTATGTGATGCATGAATTTATAGAATGTTTGTTTTAGAATTTACGTGATAATGTGACAACATGTTATATATATTTTCATGGGTTGTGTGACTAGTTGTAAAAGTTTGTGATTATGATAATTGATTAATAATACTTGCAATTTGCAGTTAAAATTGTTAAATAATGCTAAAGAGAAACTTTTACAAAAGTTGGTTAAAAGGGGGGTTTATATGCAAAAATCTATTTATGTTAAGTTGAAAAATCCTAATCCTAGCCTCCCACAACCCAATTTCAGCCACAAGAAGCCCAAAACCCTCATTATTTTCGAAATTAAGCAAGAACAAGCACATACAAGCCAATTTTGATTAGTTCCAAGTGGTTGCAAGGTGTTAACAAGTCTAATTCTTGATTTCTACACGTTTAAAGGTTAGATTTCATCAAGTTTTCATAGTTTTGATTCATGATGAACCCTAGTCCGAAATTATGTATGAGAATATGAAATTGATGATTGTTAGATGTTGTATAATGTTAGTTAGGTTGTATGAATGCTAGATTATGTTGATTATGCAAGAAACATGGTTTGATCATCTAGTTCATACATTTCCATGGAATTCATGTTTTGATGATTGTACGATGTTTGTTGTATTACTTTGGTGTTTGTTTACATGGATTGTGCAAGAAATATCATGAAATCTAGTAGTTGTTCATACCTTGCTATAAGTAGAAAGTTTTGGATATTAGGTTTGTGAATTATGATGAATTAATGATGTTGATCATGCCTAGATGATAGTTATGAACTTGATTAGGTATAAAGTTGATGAATTCATGAATGAATTTTGATGTTAGATTGATTTTGGGTGTTACTTTCCTAAAAGGGAAACTTTATTTTTATGGGAAATTAGATATGACAAATTGGGCATGCTTGTGGTGTTAGGTTTAGGTTAAAATGACTGTTGATGATGTTTAATGTGATGGAATGTGAATATTATGTTATATGGATGCTTGGTTGATCATGTAAGAAATTGGGTTGATGATCATACATGGTAATGAATAGTAGTTAGTGGTTAGGGGATAATGATTGGGATTGGAATTGGTTGTCACTATGTATGCTAGTAACGTTATTAAGATTGTCATACACACGTGCAAATCTGAGGCCCCTACTTAGTAGGATTGGTAGGGTTTAGGATGTGAGGTCGTGGGTGGCATCACATGGCACGTAGGCATGATTAGACTTCACGTATGAATTGTTTGATATGATGTATTTATATTGGTGTTGAGCATGATGTTTGTTTGGGATTTGCATGAGTGTATGATGATCTAATGTGGTATGATGACCTAGATAGAACTTGGGTTGATGATGTGATGCACGTGGATAACTTACATGATATTCGTGTATGATAAGTTGATATGCATGATTAAACAATATTTCAATAAATATGTCACTAACACGTCGAACAGGTCAACTAGGTTAACTTGGAGTTGTTAAGATTTTGTGTAAACGTACTTATGTACTTGTGTTTTCTAGGTAACCTTTGAAGGGTTGTCTTTGCACCAGTCACCGGTCTCTTTGTTCATTATCTTAGAACACGTGGTGATTTCATGCCCCTCTATTTTTTATTACTATAAGTTGTGTATGTATTAACATAGTGCTTGTAGAAATTAATGAAGAGGCTGATGCAACCTAAACATCTTTAGTCTCTCCTGCATGCTTCACAAGTGCATTGAAGTGGAATGCTTTGGAAGTTTCACATGTGCAACAGAAATACTCTAAGTGTAAATCTTCCGAAGCCAAGACCAACATCTTCCGAAGCCAAAGATGAAGTCTTTCGAAGCCTCCGAGACAAAGTCTTCCGAAGCTTTAAGTTCATGAAGACAGATTTCTTCCGAAGACTTTTAACATATGCTTTATCTGATGTACTGTTCCATAAAGCTGGACACCTTTCCGCTACAACTCTGCTAGTCACCAACTAACATGGTTTGGTGAAAAGGTCCATGCTTTTGGAAACTGTACATTGAGGTCTTGAGTCTGTATACTTTCTACTTTATGTACTTTATCCTTTTTGTAATAGAAAAAGATGTGAGCTATGGCATGTCATAGTCACAAGTCAAAAGGCAATCTGCCTTTTGACTCTACAATTGATTTTGTTTGTGTCTAGTCAATTGTATCCAACTGGCTTTCAAAGTATAGCCAGCTGTAGGATGTAGTATAAGTATCTCATGTTCTTGTATCTTTTATTTATGTTTTGTAACACTTGTAATAGAACATAGAGAAAGCAATATACTGCATTCTTGAAAACCATATACTTGTGTTCTTTGTGTTCTGTCTCTTTCATTACTTGTGTTCTTAGTGTCTTATCTTGGTTAATCCAGTTTACTGTTTGATTCAAGTTTGGTTAATCTCCTCTTTGTGTTGTTGTGTTGTAACTCACACCCTTCAACGGACCTGTAGTGCTTAATACCTTCAAAGTCCTCATACTTTCGGATCGTTAATAATGGTAACTAGCGGGGAATCTTGGGTAGTACAACTGGGTCTGACAAGCCCCACCTGTGCGACTTGAGGTCAAACGGGAGCAATTTTGTCCTAAACACAAACATCGTCACGACCTGGTAAGTCGTGATGGTAGGCAACAAACAAAACACAGTCAGCTTCGATCGTGAAATCACTCTAGTGAATATAGACTAGCTATCTATTTCAATACAGTACTTATGTTATACAACTGTTAGTATTTACGATAAACGCAAACTCTTGAACTCACCAACCTTTGTGTTGACATTTTTGCAAGGATTAAATGTAAAGGCTGATGCAACTCAAACCCTTAAAGTCTCTTGCATGCATGCATAAGTGCACTGAAGAAGAATGCTTCGGAAGTTTCACAACTGCAACAGAAATTATCTAAGCGTGAAATCTTCCGAAGACAAGACCAATATCTTCCGAAGCCAAAGATGAGTCTTCCAAATCATTAAAGACAAGTCTTCCGAAGCTAACACTTGAAGACAAATTTCTTCCGAAGACTTATAGAATACATGCTTTATCTGATGTGTAGGATCGTTGAAGGGTGTAGAGTTACAACACAACAACACAAAGAGGAGATAAACTAAACTTAGATCAAACAGTAAACTGGATTAACCAAGTGGTGATACTAAGAACACAAGTAATATATGAGACAGAACACAAAGAACACAAGTGTTTGGTTTTCAATAATGCAATATATTGCTTCCTCTATGTTCTATTACAAGTGTTACAAAAGCATATTCAAAAGATACAAGAACATGAGATACTTATACAACATCCTACAACCGGCTATACTTTGAAAGCCAGCTGGAGACAATTGACTAGACACACACAAAATCAATTGTAGAGTCAAAAGGCAGATTGCTTTTTCACTAGTGACTATGACATGCCATAGCTCACATCCTTATCTATTACAAAAAGGATAAAGTACATAAAGTAGAAAGTTACAGACTCAAGACTCAACGTACAGTTACCAAAAGCATGGAACTTTTCACCAAACCATGTTAGTTGGTGACTTGCAGAGTTGCAGCGGAAAGGTGTCCAGCTTTATGGAACAGTACATGAGATAAAGCATGTTACTAAAAGTCTTCGGAAGAAATCGGTCTTCATGAACTTGAAGCTTCGAAAGACTTTGTCTCTGAGGCTTCGGAAGATGTTGGTCTTGGCTTCGGAAGATTTCACACTTAGAGTATTTTTGTTGCACATGTGAAACTTCCGAATCATTCCACTTTAGTGCACTTGTGCAGCATGTAGGAAAGACTAAAGATGTTTAGGTTTGATCAGCCTCTTCATTAATCTCTACAAAATCCCCCTAGGCTGATGCTACCAAAACATTTAGAAAACTTCAGATATTAACAGTCCTCATTAGGATGATCACCATTCCTTTTTTCATAAGATGATCAGGATGCTTCAGGCTGTCAAAGTCTCTTCCCATGTCAAAGAGGTCATGTAGAGGCAACTGAAACATATCTTGCCATATATAGATGTCTTCAATGCCTTGATCTCTAATAACATGCCACCTTTCTGGATTTGTGGTGTATGTCCAAGACGAGAAGGGTCTTCCTGATGCTAGAGGAGCTACTAAAGTTGGAGTTGATTGAGCTTCCTCTGGCTGCACATCCTCAGGCTCTCCTGATTCATCCTGAGGTTCAGAAGGGGATGCAGGCTTCTTCTTCTTCTTAGACTTTGGTTTAGAAGCCATCCTTTTCCTTCTCTTTCCAAATTTTAACTGAGTGGCCTGCAGCACCAGATTGATCTTCACTGTCTTTCTTAGTTGGAACTTCCTCTCTCTCAGGTTCAGACGGAGAGGGAGGTTGACCCTACTGTGAATCAGAAGATGAAGCTTGCTGAGCATTAGCAGGAGGTCCGAGTTGTGTTGTGTATGTTTGTTCAAGCTTAACCTCCACTTCAGGTGGGGCCTGACTTGGAGTGGAGTGTAAGTCAGTGAGCTCTCCACTCCTAATCTTCTTCTGGATTACCCTGATATGCTTATCCATAGTGGATAGAGACATGGGTCTAAGTCTCCTTCGGAGAATCCATACAGCTTCAAGAAGCTCATTATCCTCTGCCTACCAGCAGACTTCTTCATGCTCTTTTGGATGATGGCTCTTGACTTTGCAGCTTCTTCCCTCAGCTTCTTCTTTGTTTTCTTTCTTTCCTTGACTAACTCAGGCTCAAGTTGTTTTAAATACTCAAACTCAATATAGTCATAAGGTAAGGGAAGGAGTTCATCTGCCTGATAAAGCCTGTGGCACTCAGGTAGTTAATCATCTTGATTCTGTCTTCTTCCTTATCTACCTGAGGTTCTTGTTGAACCACATCCTCTTGTTCAGGACTTTCTTGAACTGGTGAGAGGGTAGCCATACCTTTGCTCAGTCTTTTTCTTCTTCTCTGTTCTTTGACTTGTACTAGGAGTTCTGCATCCATTTCAGCTGACCGCGACCACCGACGGCCACCCCACCCCTCGCCGGTGCTTCCACCGACAACGAACCCCACTGCGCGACGACACCCCCTGCGCGATTCCTCCCTGCCGAGCACTGCCGAGCGCTCCTCTGCGCAATTCCTCCCTGCAGTGGTGGTGGAGGCCGGTGGTGGTCGGGAGGGGATGTAGAGATGGTGATGGTAGGGATTTTGTTTTTTTGATAGTTTTTTGTGTGTTAAAATAATTTATAAAATGAGTATTATCATTCAGCAGAGCCAGTCAGATACTGAATCAAACGCCAAGTTTCAGTCAGATGTAGACTCAGTCAGAATTCTGACTGGGTCAGCTTCTGACTCAGTCAGATCTTACTGAGTCAGTTTTATCAAACAGCCCCTTAGCCTCCTTTTCCTCTCTCTCTCCTCCTCCTCAATCTCCTCAGATGCCATCTTTCTTTTCCCTTTGTCACTCTCAGACCATTATGACTCAGGGTGGACAGAGCTTTGACCTTCATTGCTCGTTGCAGCATCTGAGCTCAGGCTAGAGAGAGGTTTAGAAGCACCTTCACTAGCAGGTGTCTCAGAAGAAGTATGGATCTTTGCAGCAGCTGGAGATGATGAGACAGGGCTCTCAGGTTCTGTCACTGGGCCTTTAGTCAAGGTTTCCCCTATGAAGCTAATCTTAAGGCCTGCCTCAACATCTAGTTGACCGATGATATTGCTTGATTGCCTTAGTCTCCTTCTTAGGCTGTACTCTGCAATGATCCTGTCTTGGATTCTTTTAGCCAGTCTGTCAGTTTGTCTTGATTGGCTTGGGTTGACAAGTGGCATGTTGACTAGATCCAGACCTTCATAATAGTCCAAGTTCTAAAAATTGAAGACTTCTTGCTGTCCTTGAACTCTTATGATGATGAGGGCCTTCCTGTTGTTGTCATACCTCCACCCAATAATGTGATTGAAGGATGATGAAGGTGACATAGACCTTGGTAACCCATCCTCAAATAGACTCGGTATGAAGGAGTCTGTGTAGTCCACATCAATGTGAACTAGAGGAGGTTGCTGAGAATGTACAATTGCAAGTGAGGATGGTGAGTCCTCAATGTCCATTCTCTCGGAGGAACTCCCAGGTTATGTGGCTGTAATGACTCTTCCACTTTTTGGTAGCATCACCCACTTGCATAGGTGAGCTGGAGGATAGGTCAATCACATACAGGTTCTTGTGTTCCTGGTTGAGCTCTCCTTAAGGGTCTCCCAGCTAGCTTTTCCTTAAGATATGAAATCTCAAGTTGGATCATTGATCCTGTTTGTAAGGTAGTCACCTGAGATTCAAGGTGACTGACCTTTGAGACTAGTTAAGTGCATGTTTTAGACAGTTTTTGCACTTTTAGTCTTAAATCCCCCTCATCTTCATGAGAAGAATAACTGGGTGGAGAAGATTGGACCAGAGTCCTTTCTCTCATGACCAGTTCTAAGTTCTTGGCTACTGGATTTCCTCTGCTCACTGGCAGTCTCAGTTGAGATATTAGTGGGCTGAGTTGCCATGGTTGAGGTCTTAATGATGTAATCACTTGCAGAAGTGAGAACCTCTTCCATATGGACATCCTGAATAGGTTCAGTAGTGTCCACCTCAGTTGTAGGTGACTGATGTGGATAGATGTAAGAGACTCAGTAGTACTCATCTCTCTTTGAGTAGAGGGAAAGAAGTGAGATTCATTATACTCACTAAAACCTATATCTTCATCAGTATAGAATTCAAGGTTGGGAATGGGTTGGTTGAGATCTATAGGCTGGGGATGGTAACTGTCCCCTGAAGGTTGATCACTTGAGTGTTGAGACTTAGAGTGATGGCTTAAGGCAGTAGGGCTAATAAGCTCATCAGGCTGAGCATGAGGAACCTCAGCACTGATTCTTGAAGATATGGGAGTGGTCTGCTCCTCAGGAGAAATAGGAGCTCCAGTGTCCACTTCTTCAAGTATGGGTGAGTATATTGGGACCTCCACAGACTGAATAGTCTGAGCAGGGGTTCGTTGATTTTCTTTGGTAGGTGATGGACATTTGAGGCTGTGTGGGTGTTGGGAAGTAGCAGGTGTGGGTTCAACACTAGCTTGTGCTGCTAGGTTGTCACCTTGAGCAATGAGCTCTAACATTTTTGGGACAAGGCTGTTTCTACCCCAGAGAATCCAACAGTGGACTTTCTCAATATTTTAAAGATGTCGGGCTTCATGTATCCCAATTTAAGAATGTTACATGTTTCCCTTAACTGTGAGTCCAGTTCACAGTTAAGAATGTACTGGACACATCTTGGAAACATGTAATATTCTACGGAGTCTAAATTAGCAAGCAAATTTGTATAAACAAACTGAGAGTACCTGAATTTGACCCCTTGAACCATGCCATGGACTATGAAGGAGAGATCTTCATGAATCTGGTCCCACCACCATGCTTGTTTGATAAGCTGTGGATGACCACATGGAGCAGGAATCTCCATTGGATGAGACCTTCCCTTTCCTGAAGGACTTTACAGAGAAATCTCCCTCATACCCCATCTGCTCAAAGGAATGATTAACAGCTTCCTTTGGGAAGAACCTCACCTTCTTCATCATCCAGCTGAAGATGTCGGTTGATGATGGCCGGAGTGATAAAGATTGTTCTCCCCTGCACTGTGGCAGATAGTGCCTTCTCCCCATCCATAATGACCTCTTGGCAGGTCCTCCAGAATTCAAGCAACTGATCCTCATAGAGTGGAGGATCAATGGTGAGGGAGGTGAAGTACTTTGATAGAGACATAAAACAACAAACCTCTGAGAAATGAGGATCTTTCTTAGAGCATAACAGAGCAACTTGATTGTGTTGTCTGTCTAGCTGCATGGTAAAGTTGGGATCATTATTCTGAGCAAGGTTGGCCATTTTGAAGTAGCTTAAGGACGAAGGAAGAAGAAAGAAAGAAATTTCAGAGAGAAATTTGGGTTTTTATGTTTGGAGGAAGAACAAATGATAGAAAGAGGGGGAAACTGTTGGGTGTATATGTGAGAAGGATTTCAGATAAAGTTTAATGAACGAGGATAAACTTTGAAATCCGGATGTCGGTCCCACCTCTGAAAAAATAGTTTACTTTTTGCTCAAAGAGTAGTTTTCTTGGAAGTCAAAAAGCTTCCGAAGTTTAATTATCTTCGGAAGTTTTAATTAAAAAGCTTGCGAAGCTAAAATGACTTCGGAAGAATTTCCTGAGAGATTTGAAAATTTTGCTTCGGAAGAAAAATTAAAGCTTGAGTGCTTTGTGTATAAACTAACAAAGCTTCCGAGAGTTAATTTTGCTTCGGAAGTAAATGGTCCTTAAAAATGAGTAAGTGTCTGAGACAAATACTTAAGCTTGGAAGATAAGTTTGAAAACTTTTCCCAGGTAAACTTCTTAGAGAGTTATTTATTTTG
This sequence comes from Flaveria trinervia, assembly GCA_025506515.1. Taxonomy (NCBI): domain Eukaryota; kingdom Viridiplantae; phylum Streptophyta; class Magnoliopsida; order Asterales; family Asteraceae; genus Flaveria; species Flaveria trinervia. Next base: position 42,175,869 of record CM046442.1, read on the forward strand.
AAGGCATAATTTACTTCCAATGTTAAAAAACATAACTTCCGAAGTATCAGAAATTTTCAAAAATCTAAGAAAAGTCTTCAAAAAGATTTTTCATCCAAAGAAAACATGAGCATATGAAAGTGATGAACTAGACAACTTAGGACACACATGAATTTTAAAGAAATAATAAGAATTAGATTTAACAATGAACTACTCAAGGTTGATCATCCCAATAGCTAATATAAGATATTTAAATCTCTGTTCATCAAATGCCTTTGTAAACAGATCACCATATTGTTCATCTGTGTGAACGTTGACTAGTTTAATTAATCCCTTTTCATAGTTATCTCTTATTAAATGATACCTGATATTGATGTGCTTTGTCCTCGAGTGCTGCACAGGGTTCTATGTGATTGAGATGGCACTGTTGTTGTCTATGTGAATGGGAGTCTCCTTGAAGTTTAATCCATAGTCAACATCTGATTTTGAATCCAAAGTAGTTGAGCACAACAGCTTGTAGCAGCAATGTATTCAGCTTCAGCAGTTGATGCAGAGACATAGGATTGTTTCTTGCATTGCCATGAGACAACCCTTCCACCAAGAAATTGACATCCCCCAGATGTAGACTTTGCAGTCGTGTTGCAACCATCATAATCACTATCTGTATAGCCATACAGATTGAAGTCAGAATTCTTGGGATACCATAGGCCAAGAGTTGATGCACCCTTGAGGTGTCTTAGAATCCTCTTGACAGTGATAAGGTGAGACATCTTAGGGTTGGCTTGATATCTTGCACAAATACATGTAGCAAACATGATAGCAGGCCTGCTAGCAGTAAGATACATAAGAGACCCAATCATAGCCCTGTATAATGCTCATTTACACACTCCCCCTCAAGATCAGGACCAAGAGAGTGGTTTCTGGCTATGGGTGTCTTAGCAATCTTACAGTCAGTCATATTAAACCTCTTGAGTATGTCCTGAACATACTTTGACTGACTTATGAAGATGCCATCTTCAACTTGCTTCACTTGAATTCCCAGAAAGAAATTGAGTTCCCCCATGGCACTCATTTCAAATCTGTCTTTCATCAGCTTCTCAAAGTCTTTTGCAGAGCTTTGGAAAGAGTTCCATCTATAGTAGCCCTCGTGTATCCATGTTTACAGAGATACTCAGACAGTGTCTCATACCACTTTCTGGGTGCCTGATGCAGCCCATTGAGGGCTTTGTCAAGCTTGCAGACATAATCAGGATGATCAAAAAACCAGTTGGTTGTTTGACATAAACTTCTTCATCTATCACTCCATACAAAAAGGCACACTTCACATCAAGTTGAAAAACATTGAAGTTCTTGGATGCAGCAAATGCCAGGAATAACCTAACAACTTCTAATCTTGCCACTGGAGCAAAGACATCAGTGTAGTCAATCCATTCTTCTTCTGTGTATCCTTGAACAACCAGTCTAGCTTTGTTCCTGGTGATGATGCCTCTATCATCTTTCTTGTTCCTAAAAACCCATTTGGTTCCAATGGTAGTCTTCCCAGAAGGAAGAGGACAAAGGTTCCAAACTTTCTTCCTTAGGAATTGAAGCAGCTCTTGTTGCATAGCTTCAACCCAACTTCCATTCTTTAGAGCTTCATCAACTTTCTTTGGCTCTATCTAGGATAGAAAACAAGAGTGAAGAAAAACATTTGCTTCATGGGTTTGTCCTCTTGTCTTTACCCCAGAGACAACATCTCCAATGATGTTTGTGGTAGGGTGAGACTTGTGGATCCTAAGCTGAAGGATCACGACAAGTTGTTGAGAAAGATTTAAATTTGAAAATTTTTGATCTGGCATAGATGTTTCTCCTACCACATCAGCACACTTTTCAAGTGAAACTTGATCGAAGCAGTGTGTGACATCATTGATGTTCTCATCTATGGTATGGTTAGTGGCATCAAGAAATTCTTGGTCACTATCACCATCACCATTATTGTCTTCCACAGTTGAGGTGTTCTTATCTGGTTGTAGAGCCTCTGAGCTGGAATTTGAAGGCATACCAGATGTATCAGTTGAATTTGTCATTGTTGGGCTAATAGAAACCTCATTTGCAAAAGTGGTTCCAACTGGAGCTGAAGATATATGTCTTGAAGATCTTCCTAGCTCAAATCTTGGATCAGGATCATCTGTATTCAAATTTTCTACAGATCCTGAAACATTCTCACAAGATTTGTTAAACAGTTGGTAACCAAATCAACATCAAACAACCAATCTGGACCAGAACCAGTAACACAAGGTGTGTTTTCATTGAAAGTCACATTGGCTAACTCCTCAACAATTCTAGTTCTGAGATTGTACACTCTATAAGCCTAGCTTGGGAAGAGTATCCAATAAAGTGTCCATCATCTGATTTCTCAGCAAACTGGCAATTTGATCTTTGTATTCACATGGTGCAAGGACATCCAAATGACCTAAGAAAACCAATGAAAGCTCCTCTTGTGCCAAAGTTCATAAGGAGTTTTGCCATGAGTCTTAACTACTAAAACTCTGTTCTGCACATAGCAAGCAGTGTTGACTGCCTCTGCCAGAAGGTGATGGGCAATTTAGATTCAGACAACATGGTTCTTGCAGCTTCAATCAGTGTCCTGTTTCTCCTCTCAGCAACACCGTTTTGCGGAGGAGTCCTGGAGCACTAAATTGTCTTGTAATACCCTTTTCATCACAGAATGTGTCAAGGATATGGTTATTAAATTTTGTTCCTTGATCACATCTTATGATCTTGACCTTGTGATCAGATTTATTCTCAATCAGATGAATTTTTCAGAATCTCAGGAGTCTCATCCTTAGTTCTAAGGAAGAAAACCCACTGAATCTTGTAAAGTCATCCGTGATCACTAGACAGTATGAGGTCCTTCCTAAACTCATTACACTAGTGGGGCCAAAAGATCCATATGTAACAAGTGTAGGGGAGTAGTGATGATTTCCTTTACCTTAGGCTTGTGATACCTTATGTTGCTTCCCTTTCAGGCATGCAACACAGTGGTCATCACTTGTAAACTCTTTCTTGGCATTCCAGTTACCAAGTCATGCTTAATTAATATTCATGTTCTTAAAGTTTACATGGCACATTATTTTATGCCATAGGAAAGACTCGTCACTATTGCTTTAGACAGAAGCATGAAACTTCTCCAGAGGGAGAGGTTTCTTGCAAATCCATCTTGTACATGTTTCCTTTCCTGGGGGCTCGAAGCAGGATATGCTCATGAGGAATGACCACACCAGGCTTAAGAACAATGCACTCATGCTTAGTAAAGAGCATGTTATGACTCTGATCACAAAATTCAGATACACTCAGAAATTGTATCTAAGCTCCTTTACAAAGTTTACCTTTTCTATGTTGAGCTTACCATTTGTGACCTTGCCCCTACCACAAATGTAACCACCTTCATCTCCTCCAAAAGCAACAGGTCCTCCATCAATCCTTTCAAAGTTTTGGAGTAGTGATCTATTGGCAGTCATGTGCCTGGAGCAGCCACTGTCTATGATCCAGACATTTCTGTCTGTCTTCAGTTGTCCCTACACAAAAGAGAATGATTAGATATATCTAGAAACCCAAGCCTTGCTTGTCTTGGCTCATTTGCAGAAGGTAATTTAACAGTATAGATCCTATGGTTGTACTAAGAGGATCTTGGGCTGTTTTTGATGGAGAAATCTCAGTCACTTGGTCTTTCTTAGACGTCCACACCACCTTTGGAGTCTTGGACTTGACCTTCAAAACTTTAGAATCTTTTGAGCTTCAGAAGTTTTGGATGACGAACCTTCGGGATGATTCCCCCAAACACTGACAGACTTCATGCTTCGGAAGAACTCCTTTCTTCCGAGACCAAATATTCTTCCGAAGATAATTTTCCACTTCCCTTCTTGTTAGATTTGGAACTTCTGAAGGAAACTGGTTTTCCTTCCGAAGCTTGAATCTTCTTAGAACTCTTTGAAGCCTTTGTTTTGGCCATATGGACAGTACCTTTAGGATTGAACACAATCCTTTGCGATGTGAGTGGGTGCTCACACAAACACACATTCATCTTCTTCACAAGAGCCTTGTCTTTAAGTAAGACTGTCTTTGGTCACTTCCTTTATCCATCTTCATCTTTGCAAGATGCTAGATAATCGGTGGGCTGGGACTGTGCTTGGAGATTGATGGTCCAGCTGTGTAGCAGTGATACACAACAGATCAGTCTTCTTCTTGCTGCTGAGATGAGTTGAACAAGAACCAGAACTCTTAGCAGAGGAGTTTTGGTTGATGTCTTCAGTCCCTACCACTTTAAACCCTGCACAAATAAAACTTGTTTCTACTTAGAGTCAAAAGTAGCCTTGATCTCTTCAGCCTTCCTTGCATTTCTTTTGCTCTTTCTGATCAAGTTCTTTCTCATGGACTTGGTCATCACAGTCTTCACTTTCTCCTCAGAAGGATAGTGGCCCTTCTTGGAATCCTCCTCTTCACTCTTTGTAGAGGGATTCTTCATTATCTCTTCTTCATCCTCTTACTCATAGGATCTATGAGAGGAAGCTCATCTTCACAAGTTCCATACCTAGGAGATCTTACTGACAAGATTGTGTGTGGAGGAGCTATCTTATTGGATCCCAGTCCCTGTCTATTTTGATAGCACACTTTGTTGTGCAGGATGAGGATATCATGTTATTGAAGGTCTCCTCTTCAAGAACACTCTTTTCTGCCCTGGCTTTGCTGATCACAAGCTCAGCCTGCCACTCAGTTAACTTGGTTATGAGATCTTTAATTTGAGTCCTAAAATCTGTGTGTTCATATTTTAGAACTGAAATGGTTTTCTCTAAGTCCTCTATTTTCAACTTATAATCATTTTCAGACTTTCTAAAATCAGATTTTAAAATGTTTAAGGACTCAATATCAGATCTTAGTTCCAAGTTATAGGACCTGTACCTGTTAACTTTAGTAATGCATTCAGGAGTACAGAGATGTTCCAATACCTTGGCTTCATCATGATCTGCGATCAGTGCTTGGTTTGGAGAGGCATCTTCCACCTGAAAGCTCCAGTCAAAGCATCCTTCTTCAACAGCAACAGCAGCTTGCTGCTTTGACTTCTCATTGTGGAGAGCTCTGTCAGTGAAGTTTGGTCTGGATTGTGTTTGGCCATCATTTGTTCTAGGTGCCTTACACTCTCTGGCAAAGTGGCCCATGAGGTTACAGTGGTAACACTTGACTTTGCCTTTGTCCTATCCAAACTTTCCACTGGTTGCATTGCTTGGAAACTTCCTTCCAGTCCTCTTGTAGAACTTCTTGGCTCTGTGAGTGAGAAGAGCCATCTGCTGGACCATTTCCATGTATTCCAGATCATCTAGATGGATACAGTCCAGGTCTTCAAGAGTGAAAAGAGAGTTGCCACAACTTTCATCAGAAGACACAAAAGCTTGAGAAGAGCTTGTCTCTTGGAATGGGCTTCCTTGAGTGTAGTTCTCCTTTGGTGTCTCTAGGTAATGAAAGGACCCTTGGGTGAGTTATCAGGGTAGCATAGAGATTTGATGTTTTAGGTCTATGTGTCCCTTTCAACCACAAGTAGGGCTAAACCCATTTGATGTTTGAGTTGCCAGATGAACCTTGCATGTTCATTTCCATCTGGTATCCACTGAGAATCCCATACAACTCTATCAGAGTAAGAGTTTTGAGATTTTTAGTTCTCTTGATCGCCACACAGTAGTGTGTCCACTGCCTAGGAAGTGAGGACATGAACTTCCTTACAATGTCTCTGTTTTCAAGAGAAACTCCTCCATCCACTAGGGTATCCACAATCTCAACATACCTGAAGTACTGCTGAGTCATGGTTTCACCTATTTTGAGGTGAAGTTTTCAAACTGCTGCTTCAGGTGATCCTTCTTGTTCTCCTTGGCTTCAGAAGAACCCTCATACATTAGTTTCAGTGCATCCCAAAACTGCTTGGTTGTTTTGCACTTCCTAAAACATCTGTACACAGAGTTTGAAGGGCAGTTTGAAGAGCTGTCATGGCTTTTCTGTCTATCTCTACTCTCTTCCTATCTTCATCAGAGTAGTTAGCCATATCTTTGGGGATCATACCAGCACCAGTAGCAGAAGGTGTGTTGGGTATGAAAGGTCCATTCTCATAGACTCCCACATTCATTAGGATGTGAGCTATGGCATGTCATAGTCAGTCATCAAAAAACAATCAGCCTTTCGACTCTACAACTGATTTTGGTTGTGTCTAGTCAATGTATCCAGATGGCCTTCAAAGTATGGCCGACTGTAGCATGTAGTATATGTATTTGAAGTACTTGTAACTTTCCATTATGCTTTGTAACACTTGTAATAGAACTTGAGAAGGCAATATACTGCAATCTTGAAAACCAACTCCTTGTGTGTTTTGCTATCTTGTTCTGTCTCATATTAACTTGTGTTATTAGTATCATTACAAGAGGTTAACCAGTTTCACTATTTGATCTGTTAAGTTTTTTTTGGATTCTCCTCATTGTGTTGTGTTGTAAGTGTATACCCTTCACCGGTCCTGCATTGGGTATCAGAGCATTCTAGGCTCTTGTTATAAGATCTCGCCATCTTAAGATCCCTCACACAAACGAAATACTTAACTTATCAAATGGTAGCCATTTCCAAATCTGATATGGACACTGGTGTAACATCCGCCATTTTTCCAATTTAAAACCCAAACCCAAACTCATTTTGAACTTTCATGCAATGAAATGATATCATTATTAATTATTCTAATTTTAATCATTAATAAATAAAATGCATTAAATGTGCAATTTAACAAATATTGTGAATTATTTGATTCAATTATTATCTATCAAACCATTTAAACAAGTTATTATAATTTATAGAATATTTTATAATTTATAAAAATAAAGTTTTTATAAATTCATGATGTCTTATTTTCATTAATGGGTTTAAATTATCAAACTAAAACAAATAATTAATAATCTTACAAATACATGTGAAGTCTATAAAAACTTTACAAACTAGTGATTTATGAAATGGGGTTTTAAATAATTTGAAAACAAGGATGTTATAAGTTTGGGGTTTAAAATGTAACTATTAAAACATTATTTTAAAAATTTTGGCATAAAATAATAACAATATGAAACTTGAGGGGTTGAAAGTGTAAATTGTTAAACCGAACCCCCTTCCGCCTCACACCCGATTTTCCGGCAGAGCTCCGGCCAAATTCCGGCCGAGCTCCGGCCAAGCTCCAGCCACCTCATAACCATCAATTTTGGTGGATTTTTAATCCAAAAACCGCCTCAAATCATTTTGGAACATGATACGAACCTGAACGTATCAATTAATCACATTTAAACATCGGTTACTAAGCTTAATCGAGTGTAGTAACCAAATCCTTAAGCCAATTAATCAAACATTAAAACTCCATAATAATCCAACTAATCGAACCTAAACGATCGTCTATATATCCTAAATGTTTACGACTTCCTATTTCACGTGAAAAGCACATAAACATCGAGTTCGACCACCACTATCACCGCAACCTACAACTCTATCAAAACTCACTTCCGGAGAGGTTTAAACTGAAATTGATAAAGGGTTAAGAATCAAGAACACCACCTGAAGCTACCCACGAGTTTGGTTTGATAATCATCAAAATTTCTCATCAATGGTACTCAACTCGGTCACGGCTTGTTTTTACCTCTTCATCTTCAATCTAACTTCATATGGGTAAATTGAACATACTTATATACTCAAAATCATATGGGGAAGCAAAAGCCCCATGTTTACTTCCGTAAACGCATTCGATCTAATTAATGATCAATTTGAAACGAAATCAAACTAGGGTTCTTAAGAAATGGGGGAGCTTTAAAATTGTGTTTTTATTAATTGGAACCGGGAGTTTACCACCGCTACGGCCATTGGTCTACCGGTCACTTGAACACTGCATAATCTTCAGGTCCCGGTTCGAATCCTGGCAACCTCACTTATTTTTTAGGGCTTTCTAGCCTTTAAAAAAATTATATAAAATTTCTAAAAATTAGAAAAGCAGTTTTATAAACTTTGGTTATTTTAAAAGCTATCTAATTATTTTCCGTAAATTATTTCTTTAAACACGTTGACAATTTTATATATAAAATATCAATAACAAATGTTATAATTAGTTTATTTTTATAAAAATAAACTTAAAATAGTTCATATCACTAATTTATAACTAGTCATTACATTATCTTTATTTATAGATTAATTATGATTTTAATTACATTTTATAAATCAATATGTTAGATGATAGTTATTTAAATAATCATTTAAATATTTAGTTATTTATCTATTCCTTTAACCATATTATATCATATTTAGTTTATAGATTTACTCCTTATACTATTACTTAAACTTTTAAAAATTGGAAAACAATATATTATACTTATTACTGAAAGTTGTATTATTAGATTTTTATAATAAACTATTTAGAAGTTCAAAACTATATAAATAGATTTTAAATAATTTTAAAGCCATCTAAATAAATATTCAAATAAGTACCCTTATCAAAATTTTAAATAATTAATTATTAAATTAATTATTTTTTTCACACATCATATTAATTCAATAAATTTAGTTATTGAATCACTCACTATAATTCTTATATTTAATTGATTGACACCATCTTTATTATACCAAAATGTAAACGATTCATTATTTATTTAATTATTTAAACCCCCAAATTCCAATGAAACCTTAGTTCACGTCTCATTGTTAATCTTATTATCAAACTTAATCTTTGAATTAATACTTTAGGTAACTTGTAAAAGAAATCATGGGAGCCTGGTTTAATTTCTTATCATCACCTTATATATATGATACGAGTTCTCCATGCCCCTTTTTACTTTACTTTCACACCTTTTGGGATGAACATGTTAACCTTATAAACTTACACTTGTAAACATCTTCATACTTGTAAATGCACATGCAATTCATCTTTACTTTTTGTCATGGTTATTTGTGTTATTGTATGTCTTATATGAGATACATATTTTGTTTACAATCATTCACTATTGCTAGTCTGGCGACGTCTTAGATCTTTGGGCCTGACAAGCCTATTTGGTGCTAAAGCCGATGTACTGCCGGCTCCTGATGACATATGCTTGCTAATCATGGGAACCAAATACACATAGCCAATCATATATACTTGTAATCAAGTCGAGGTTTGGTTGTAACTCTATGTGATCTATAAACTTGTTAACTCGTAACCATTGACATGAATTGGTACTTGTAAACCTTTTTATACATATATGTATGCGTGTGTTTAAACCATGGGAACTCACAAACTTTATAGTTGGCCCTTTATTTTTAACATGTTTCAGGTTTACTACTTGAAGATCTTCTTGTGCTAATATAGGATTTGGACCAAGATTAATTGAAAATCTTATGTTATTGGTGTTGGATCTTATATGCCCAAGACACATACAAGATTGATGTGGTTAGTACGTTATGATCAAAGTCGGGTCATACCCAATAACAAGCTATACAAACACCAATAAATATTTATTGTTGATGAGATCATACAAATAAATATTGACACCTATTTAGAAAATGGGTTTTCTAAAACATTGTTTTTGTGATAAAACAACATTATATGGATAATTTGTTCATGAGAAATTATTTGTTTCATTATTTAAGTTGGTTAAATAATAACAAATAATAGTGTGTTAAAATAATAACAAATAATAGTGTGTTAATGTTATAAAATTAAAATAGGTTTTAATTTTATAAACTAAGGGTTGAAAGAGTAAATTTTATAAAAGTTTCAAAATGGGGGGAACCCATTTTGAACCCATTTTTGGCCACCCCATGTGGGCATTGGGAACTCCTCTTTTGTCTTGGTCATTACAAGATTAGAGATACTCTTACAGTCTTCCATAACCTACACTTTCTCTTACACACACAAGCAAAATACTCTCTCAAAGGACAAAAGATTTTCGGATTCAAGAAGGAAAAAGGAGGCTGAATTTTGGATTTCTTGGCTGCTCTTCAAGAACTTCTTGGATGATTCATATTGTCCAAAAGGGAGTTGGTCTTGGTGCTCTTCTACCTAACAAGATTAGGTGTTTGTTTACGCTTATCGGTATACAAGCTTGAGGACTTCTCTTTTGAAGGCTAGACATACAAGAACATCATCATCTTCATTTCTAAATCCATAACGTCTTGTGCAAGAAAGGTTGTTTCTTTGAAACCCTTATGGTTGTTTTTGGTTTTGATAGCATACTATTTCACATATATTATTGATCCATGTTCTTGGGTTTTGTTTATGGTTTAAAATGGTAAATTTTCAGATTGGTAACCTCACTTTAAACCCTACTATCCGCTGCGTTTTTATAGTTTAAATGGTTAAACTAGCTTTGATTTACATGTAACAAAACCCAACAATGACATCTAGAGCTGGATATGTGGAATATGTGCTTCAAAAGTTCTTGAAAAGTTAGTTTTCATGGACGTTTTCAACCCATTAGGGGCTGTTTTGTTGTGGATATTTGAATCCCTTATGTTTCAAGGTTTAATCTTACATGCTTTCGTATAAACCTTGAAAGATTAACATCAAATGGTTGATTATGTTATTTGGACCAAAACCCTAAAGTTTTGGTTCATGTTGGACAGAACTTTATGGTTATAATAAGAGGTTTATTGTTGTTCTTGGATGTTGTATATGTTTCATATTTTGGTGCATAACATAGCCTTGACCTTATGTGTTTTGGATTTGGTTGTTTGTGGTTTGTCTTGTTGGTTTTGATTCTTGAAAGCGTTGTAATTTGTGTTTGTATTGGGTTGTAATTTATTTATTCATTTGGTTATGTAATAAATAGATTAGGTGCATTTATTTCATTAGAAAAAATTGTATTAGGATATGATTTTGTAAAAGAAGATGCACAAGATGAAGACCAAAGAAGGACACAAAAGACATGGACACTTGAAGCATTTGGATGTGGATTCATGTGGGAGTTCATGGACACATTTTGATGTGTCATCTTAATCCTTAGGAAAGACCTTATGACAACGCTTGTGATGGCAAACAAGTGTGGTCAACTTAGTGGCAATGGTTATGCACTTATGTTTGGATGATTATGCTTGTTTGGATGTTTGTTGTTGATTCTTGGTTGATATTTGGATATGCATAAAAAACACATTAACAAACTTAACAAGCGGAAAATTGATGTTTCTTTATCATTAAGTGGTTAATAAAACGTTATTAAAAGGATTAATGATTTTAATAAAAGGGGTTTTATTAAAAGTGAACCATATGATACCTTGTATTTGAAAGCACGCAAATATAAGGTACATAGAGTTTTCTAAACTATGATTATGAAAATTTAAAATTTCTTTTATAAACAAGTTTAACACCATCCTTTCGCACAACACTTGAGTTACTTGAAAACTCTTATTGGGATAAAGGTCAGCTAACCATTTTGAGGGAACTTGTGATTTGAGGTGGGGATACCATATTTGAGCAATAAAGGTCACCTAACCACTTATGTTGGAAAACTCACATGTGTGTGCAAGTAGGGTAACTTGATTTGCAAACCATGTTAAATGGATCACCTACTATATGGTTTACAAAGGTGTTGATGGGATAAACATGCCAACTATACATATGATGTTTTAAAGTCGATCCCATACCCTAGAAGTTGCAAAGGGTTGCAATTGTCGAAACGTTGACTACCTTGTTAATTTAAATAATGGGATAAAGGTCACCTAACCACTATTTAAATGTAACGTTGGATTCTAGAATTTTATAATTTTAAAATTGTGTAAGACACTTAAAAGGGCTTTAATTATTAAAATATGAACAATATCGTAAATACTAAAAATTGGACTTTTTTATATTTTGTAGATGGCCACCAACAACAATGATAATAATGAAATCCCATTCGCTCACTCACTATCACTAAGGACCATTCTCCAAAAGGAGCGTCTAAACCATAACAACTTTATTGATTATTGTCGAAACTTGAGAATTGTTCTCAAGCAAGAGAAACGATCGTACATCTTAGAAGATCTGATTCCCGATCAACTTAATGAAAAGGATGAGGAGGCCTACAATAATTGGGTGAAACACACTGAGGACTCGGTCCAAGTGTCTTGCCTCATGTTGGCAAGTATGACACCGGATCTCTAAAAGGAGTAAGAACATCATAGAGCATATGACATGATTACCCAGTTGAAGGAAATGTTCCAACAACAACCAAGGGTAGAGCGCTTTGAAACAGTTGGAACACTCCATGCATGTCGTATGGATGACACCAAATCTGCTACATCTTATGTACTTAAGATGAAAGCCACATCAACCACCTCGAAAGCCTGAATTGTCCCGTCTTGAAAGAGTTGGCTACGGATTTGATCCTCAACTCTTTGTTAAAAAGGTTTGACAACTTTGTCATGAACTATAACATGAACGGGTGGGACAAGAACATAAGTGAGCTTCAGTCTATGCTCAAAACTTCCGAGGCAGCCATGGGTAAAAGGTTTTACCCGTTCTCACCATTAATGAAGGCGGAAACAAAAGGAGGCCTCACCCCGCACCCAAGGCAAATGTTTTCTAGGGTAAGGGGCACGTTAGGGGAAAGGGAAATGGAGTGGTAAGAGCACCACTAGCAAAACAAGCGGAGAAGAAGCAAAAGGTTGCTTCGAATACCCATGCTTTAAGTGTGGGGAGATTGGACATTGGGCAAGAAATTGCCCAGTCCTTCTCTAACAGTTGCAAGCTAAGAGGGATGCTGGGGCAAACCTCAGGTACAATTTTCATGATTCATATTGATCTTATTTTAATATCCTCTAACACATGGGTATTGGATACCGGATATGGAACTCACATTTGCAACTTATTGCAGAGGTTCAAAAGAAGTAAGGACTTCAAGAAAGGGGATGTTAGCCTTTACATGTGGAACGGGGCAAAAGTTCAAGTTGAAGGCCGAGGGGACTACATATTGAAGCTTCCAAATGGTTTGGAAGCAATTTTGAACAATATTTTGTTACTCCTAGTTTGACTGGGAACATTATTTATGTTGCCCAATTAAGATAATATGGTTATGTTTTGCATTTATTGAAAATGAAATTCATATTTCTTTAAATGGCATATTTTATTTAAAGCTATTCCTATTAATGGTATTTATGACTTGGTTCATTAAAACACATTATATGATAGCTTATTGTACGAAACCACCACTAAGAAACTCAAATTGGATTTGAGTGATACCTATCTTTGGCATTGCCGTCTTGGTCATATAAACAAAAAGCGCATGCATACACACGGTCTTTTAAAAGCAAATGAATATGATTCTTTTGATGTATGTGAATCTTGCTTACAAGGTAAAATGACTAAGGCACATTTTGTGGCAATCCGAAAGGGCAAAAGATTTATTAGGCATCATATATTCGGATGTATGTGGTCCTTTTAAGCCAATGACTAGGTACCATGAAAGATATTCATTACCTTCATCGAAGAATATATTCGATATGGTTATGTGTACTTGCTAAGACACAAAGATGAAGCTTTTGAAATGTTCAAAATCTTCCAAAATGAAGTAGAAAATCAACTCAGCAAGAAAAAAATGTTCTCCACACCAATAGAGGAGGTTAATACCTTAGTGAAGCTTTCAGTGATCATCTTAGAAGTTGTGGTATTGTCTCACAACTATCTCCACCTAGAACTCCACAACATAATGGCGTGTCCGAGCGGAGAAATCAAACTCTATTGGAGATGGTTCTATCTATGATGGCTACAAGCTCGCTACCTTTATCATTTTGGGGTTTCGCTTTGCTCTCTACGGCACGTATCTTGAACATCGCCCCAACCAAGAAAGTGGAAACCATACCATTTGAAATATGGCATGGAAGGGTTCTATCACATTCATATTTAAAGGTATGGGGTTGTGAGGCTTATGTTAAGACTCCCACCTCAAACAAGCTAGAAAGTCGTTCCACTAAGTGTATCTTCATTGGGTATCCTAGAGATTCTATGGGATATTATTTCTATGATCCATTGGAACCAAAGGAGTTTGTTGCTAAGAAGGCTAAGTTCTTAGACGCTAAGTTCCTTACAATAGGAACTAGCAGTAGAAACATGGATCTTGAGGAGGATTAGAACCACAAACCGATACACGTTTGGTTGACACTAGCACTTAGCATGAGGATGTTGGGAATGATCAAGTTGTTGATCAATGTACACAAAACATTCACAGATCTAGTAGAATTAGTAATCCACCCAAAAGATATGGATTTTTCATATATGGATGCTATGTGGTAGATTCCGATGAACCAACCACCTATCATGATGCAATGTACAATATTGTGAGAATTGGTTTGAGGCCATGAATGTTGATGTGCAATCCATGTATGACAACCAAGTGTGGGACTTGGTTGAACCACCTCTTAACTCCAAGATAGTTGGAAGTAAGTGGGTTTTCAAGAAGAAAACCGATATGCATGGAAACTTGGATACTTATAAAGCTAGACTTGTAGCAAAAGGTTTCACTTAAACTCAAGGGGTTGATTATGATAAGACCTTCTCACTGGTTGCAATGCTAAAGTCTATTAGGATATTGTTTGCCATAGTTGATCATTATGATTATGAGATTTGGCAAATGGATTTCAAAACCACTTTTCTAAATAGATATCTTGGGGAAGATGTCTATATGGTTCAACCTGAAGGTTTTGTCGACTCAAAACATCGTAACAAAGTATGCAAGTTAAAGAAAACAATCTATGGATTGAAGCAAGCATCAAGGAGTTGGAATAACTGTTTTGATGAATAAATAATCGAATTTGGGTTCATCAAAAACGCTGATGAAGCATGTGTATATAAGAAAGCTAGTTAGAGCATCACCACTTTCTTAGTATTGTATGTCGATGACATTCTACTATTTGGAAATGACATTCCAACCATGGAAGGTGTAAAAACATGGCTTCGAAGTTGTTTCTCCATTAAAGATCTTGGTGAAGCCGCCTATATTTTAGGAATAAAGATCTATAGGGATAGATCAAGGCGGTTGATAGGTTTGAATCAAAGTGCATACATTGAGAAGATCTTGAAAAGGTTCAAGATGGAAAACTCTAAGAAAGGTATCATACCTGTTCAAAGAGGAACAATATTGAGTAAGACTCAATTTCCAAGCTCAAAGGATGACCAAGAAAAAATGAAGGGGATCCCGTACGTTTCTGCTATAGGATCCATCATGTATGAAATGATATGCACTAGACCGGACGTGTCATGCGCTTGAGCATGACAAGCCGATACCAACAAAATACTAGAAGCAGCCATTTTATGGCTGTTAAGAACATACTTAGGTACCTAAGGAGGACCAAAAATATGTTCCTAATCTATGGATCTGGTGAGGAGGAACTCGTAGTAAAGGGTTACACGGATGCGAGTTTCCAAACTGATCGGGATGATTCACGATCACAATCGGGGTATATTTTCATCTTGAATAGAGGAGCAATCTCTTGGAAGAGCTATAAGCAAGATGTGGTGGCATTGTCAACTACAGAGTCAGAATACATTGCCGCTTCAATAGCAACTCATGAAGCTGCATGGTTGAATAAATTCATTGCCGATCTAGGGGTGGTCCCTTCCATTCAGGACCCCCTAGAATTTCTTTGCAATAATGAGGGTGCGACTGCTCAAATCAAGGAACGCCATGCACATCAAAAGACTAGGCACATTGAACGAAGATTCAACTACATAAGGGATGAAGTTGAAAAGGGAAAGATATGTATTCACAAAGTTCACACGGATCAAAACATTACGGATCCACTGAAGAAGCTTCTTGAAAATGCAAAGCATGAAAGTCATACTTGTGCCATGGGACATCAATATTCTAGTGATTGGATATGATCTTTAGTTTCTGTATTGAGATATTGGAACCCTTATCACTTGCATGAATTATTTGGTTATATTGTTTTAACTAATATTCCTATTTTGCATGTTTAACATCAATGAGTAAATTATTTACTCTGAACATCCCTAGTTGTTTATACTTGTGGGAACAAGTATGAAGGTAAAACTATTATGAACTTGGATTGGTAGATATTATATGGATGAATATAGAGCAAAAGGTTGCTGCCAAAGTTCATAGATATTTGTGGGATGCAAATATTATACTGACCTGCATCTCAAATATAACTACATGGAATCTTCTTGATTGATCATAAGTAATTTTGTGTAAAGGAGAACATCATTTGGTATCCTCTGACCTGAGATACATATTGGGTCTTGATATTTACCAAATATTATACTTTGACTTAATCTTTCGCTGTTCTGAAACATGGCAGTACATAAGTCTGAGTTCAGGTATGATATAAGGTACTTGTGAGAGACGTATGTAATCAAGATGGGATTTGTCTCTCTTATTCGTTGAGAGTAAGATGTCTAAGGCCTTATAAAGTTAAATCAATGGAGAATGATCACTCCGTGTCTCTGGGATTTAACATGACATCTAAGACAAAATGATAGATGATTGATTCACCTAAAACATTTCGAGTATGGGACTTGAAGAGGATGATGTTATTGAATGGCACTTTGTTAGGATCAGTGATTTAAGTTTGATTAATTAGAGTAGATTGCAGCGGAATTCGAACAATGAATTAGAAAATTTAGCAAGAACTCAGTTGATATAAATGGAATAGTACACAGTTATAGAGAGAGAGAATTATGCAAAAGGAATATTTCATTTAAATGCTTTCGTGGTGGCTGAAAGTCACACGTTACAATTAGGTCAACATTCCTTATATAAGGAATGTGACGTCTGCTGATGTCACTTGATTGTGACATCTAACAGAATTATACAAACAACTAAAACTATGCAAACTACTGAGAATGTTCTCAACAACTGATCACATCTCAGAGAATGCTAAGTACAAGAACATAGAACTACTGAACTAAAACTACTGAACTAAAACTACTGAAACTATAAACTACTGAAAGGTAAATTACAAGTACTAAAAAGGAAAACCATCACAACTACTGAAGTTAACAACTTCAGCTGTTGTGACAACTACTGAAGTTAACAACTTCAGCTGTTGTGACAACTACTGATCACTCTGGTCTTCAGTCTTTGTCTTTAGTCTTTATTCTTTAGACTTTTATTTCAGACGTTGTCTTTAGCTGATAGCTTCAGACTTTGTCTTCAGTACTTTACTTTCAGACTTTGTCTTGAGTAGAAATCTTAGATTGTCTTCAGACCTTGTCTTCAGACCTTGTAATCAGCTGATATCTCCAGCTCTTGTGATCTTCTTCAGCAGTTGTAATGTCTGTAGGACTTGGAGGTGTTTCTGATCAGGCTCATTGGTTCTTTTGGTCCAACAAAATCCCCCTGAACCAATGTAGCCAAAACCTCTAAGTTTATTGATGATCCTACTTATTCTTTGGTAGAAACACCCTCTTGATCAGCTTCAAAGGTAATCATGTAAGCACAGGCCGGGAAAAGGTTTCTGATCTTTTGATTGGCTAAGTGTGGAAGGGAACTCTGTCTTGGGGAAACTGGACACAGAGTCTTGTCCCAACCATGAAACCTAATTCCCATTGATGAATCTGTAAGACTCTCTTGCATAGGCCTCAAGGAGAACAACTTGTTCCTCCTTGGTGAGTTCTTCTGCTTCTCCCTTAAAGAAGAACTCAGGGGCATAATATTCAGACAGATACCTTACTGTCTTCCATTCTTCAACTCAACAGTTGTGATCTCTCTGTATGCGAATTCATCTGGATGAGAGCCTTCTAGCAACAACTGGAGTTCACTCTTTTGAAGATCTTCAACTCTCTTGTATAACAGCTCCTTCTTGATCATTTTGTTCACAAGTAGAGATTGAGGGGTTGTCTTTGAGTTGTTTGCTCTCTTGAATTCTTCTATAATCTCCCAGGGTGAGACTACCATAGCCAACATAATTGCAGCATTCAAAGTCTTTTCCACTTGGCCATGATATCTACTTGGTATGTTCTTCTTGTGTATTCTGGAACATACCCTGGGGCCTGGCCAAATCCTCACTCTTTCTCTTTGATTTTGGAATGTATGCCTAAGAGTGTACAGCCTCAGAGCTTGTTTCTTCATTGCTTGAATGGATGAGGACTTAGGGAAGTCCTTGTCAACCATTTTGAGAAATTGCTCATCATGCTGCTTCTGCTGTTCTACTTCTTCAATCGTCACTTTCACCATTTGTATTTGCAAGTCAGGTGTGATCATCTTTACCTCTGGGCTCAGGTGATTTAAGTTTGAGAATAGCGGAGATGGCAGACTGTCTTCATTCTCATCCTCTTCTTCTTCTTCTACCCTCAACACCCTTCTCCTCCTTCTGCGTGTATCACTGGGTGTGGTTTGAGATGGTTTTTGGGGTAATGGAATTGGTTTTGTGGGTTGAGTTGTGGGTGGTTTTGGTTTAGGGATAGAATTGGCAGATTTTAGAGATGATTGCTTTGAGGGTTGTTTTTGAGTGGGAGTATGAGAAGGCTGATCTAGCAATTTAGTGGTGAGTTTGGCTTTTGAGACCTTTGCCATCTCAGTTCTCTTCCCAGCACCTGCTTCATCCAGTGCTTCGATGATCAACCCTTTGTTTTAGCTTCCAGCAGAACAGATTTTCTTGGCTATCTCCAAGATACTGTCTCTGGACCAAGACTTCATCTCTATCAATGATCTTCCTAGATATTTGGCAATAAACCTGATCATAATCTCCAACCTTTCCCTATCCATCATATTGTAACTAGCCTGTCTTGCTTGAATTTCATTTATCTCCAACCTTCTGATCTCAACATCTAAGGTGGCTATGTCATGACCCTGTCTGAAGAGCTGATCTATTATTTTGTCCATAGATCTGCTGTGAGCTTCATCAGCTTCTTTGACTAGATCTTCTAAGGACTTTTCTCCATCAGACTTTGACTCGGACTTCTCTTTCGTTTGTAGGTGATCAGCTAATCTTCTGCTCTTTGTCTGTGCTCAGCTGTTTCTCTGAGATCAGTTCTTGTTCTTTCTCCAACTCCTTTTCTTTTTCTGGTTCTTTCTCATCTTCTACTCTCTTCCTTTTCCTTTCTTTCACTGCCTTAGACTTAGTAGTCTCCCCCTTTTTGGTGCATTGGGATCAGGGGCTTGAAAGGCAGAAAGTGACTTGTGAACAGCATCATCAAGGAGTGTTTGGAGATTTGAGGAGATCCTCGCATCAATGGCTTTATATACTATCTAAGTGATGATGGGAGTGACGAGAGGTAAGGAGCTTTGAAAGGTTGCAACCATCTGCTCAGAGGGGTTCTGTCCCTGAGTGGTGGTACCAAAAGCAGTGGCTTGTGGCTTAGGTAAGTGTATTGGCTGTGTGTTTGGTGAACCTTCAAATGAAGGTGCCATCTATGGGTTTATTGGGGCACATGGACTTTTATCCTCAGACATTTTGGCTAGCAGTTCTTTGAGTCTGCTCACCTCAGTCTCTAGGATTGTGTTATGGGCTAAGACATCAAAGAAAAAGCCCAGGTCATCATTAGTCTTTGTTGAATCATCTGACCTCTTGATTAAATCAGGATGTACATGCCCTACGTGTAGATCAGTATATGCATGTGCCCCTTGTTCTTGGTTCTGCGGACTTCCTGCCTCTGGACTTTGTCCTTCATTGGCAGTTGCCTCTGGTGAGGTCTTATATATGTTACCAACTTCATCATGTTCATTTGCTGAATCAGTAGAAGTGGCAGCCTGACAAGATGTTCTAACCTCCTCTTCTACACTTGGAGATTGAACATTATAACCCCTGTGCTGTGGGTTATCAGCAGCATTTTGGTCCTCCCCCTCAATCTTTGAGGTATTCCCAGTGTTAGTTGGTTTCTGGGGAGGGGGTGAGGAATGCAGCTGAATAAACACTTTAGCAACTAAAAGGGTTGGGCTTGGAGGGGCGGTTGCATTGGAGATTGGTCAAAAGCAGATTGCACCGGGGTGAGAAATGCTCTTCAATGGTAACCTTCTTGTGAAGTCGGTTTCTTTGGATTGATAAACATCCGAGCATGTTCTTGACGGAAGGATGAACAACCAAAACCAAAAGTCAAATCAATAACACGAACTATCAAATATTGGTTTCATTGATAAAAACCTAACGATTACAAGCTCGTTACAACATAAGAATCAAGACTCTTGGCAAGGGGAAGATCGAGCATGATCTCCCCTCTCATCTGGCAGCCCTAGGCTCCGGGCAGACTTCCTCTCAATCCTTTTCAACTCTACACATTGAAACCGGTATATATAGGACTCGGCCCATATTAGATGCGACTGGGCCCATTCGTGCAAGTTGACCATGCATATGGTTCGATCGTACGACTGGACCATGCGTATGGTTCACTTGTACGACTGGACCATACTTATGGTGCAGTCTTACGAATGTCCCAATCGCATCTCTCAATTGCACGGCTGGTCCATTAGCATGGATCAGTCGTACGACTCAGTCTCATTCGCATATGCTCATACGAATGACCCAGTTTCATGTGTTTACAACATATTAGGTGTATAACAATAAGCCTAGACTATTCGACAAGCGACGGACACACTATATATGACTATATATGCTCCAAAAAATTCCCCCTTGTACGTTGCTTACGAATAGTAGATAACACCTCTTACAATCTTCAGTCATCTTTGCTCTGGTTGCCAATAGAATCAACGAAAACCATGTTAGCCAACGTTGCCGATCCGTCGGGTTACAACCACATCCCTAAAATGAATTATGCACAATAGCTTTCGTTTACTTTGCAGAACACCATCACAGCAGCAAGATTCCCCATATGACTGATTTTTCCAGATAATGATACGAACAGTTTTCCATTGCTTCAATTTTCACACAGGCTAACCTGATTAACATCACCACTGCAGAAATTCCCCTCACATTCAGCATATCCCAATATATAGACATTGTGCTCTCCTTGCGTCTTGACACGGTGTATTGGGCAAAAAGGATGAAGGTTCCAATCCACAGTTGACAATATCAACCAAATCAGCATGCACGAAGACATCATCAAAACCGGTTCACATCATCACTTTCTGATTGCGTCTTCACTTTCTATATACAAGGTTTTCCTAAGAGAAGATCCTTTCTGTGCGGATAAATATAACTTGATTGGCCCATAAGTAGTCAGATGCTCCTGACTACCCCACAAAATCAGGACCAAACTACTGACATCTTCTTTCTCTCTTCGTGTTCCAATACATTCACATTCGGAAACTGACAAATAAGGGGGTACACATCGAACTTATTTGAAAAACGAATCTCTAGGTGAATATGCTTTGCTCATCTTCAAATCTGTGCAAGAAGATGTTCAAGCCTTTTTTTGTGGTCTGGAAAATGCGGATGAGTCAATGTGGATGGCTAATTCGTGCAATTGAACATACAATATAGTCAGTCGCACGAGCTGTGAAACATATGACTGGTCCATTCGGACGAAGACTCATTCGCAGATTAGTCGTACGAATGGTCCAATCGGCATGGCCCAGTACTGAACGGCTCTACACAAGATAATTAATTGCAAGCAGCCAGGGTGCCCAAAACCCTAATCTGACGAATTCAACATGAAAACCGAAAACAAAGTAGACATCATCAGATTGAAAGGGTGATAGGAACGTGGTTCGAATTCGATTTCAAAATAGAAGCAACACACGTAAACAAGAAAAAAAATTTTTTGTGAGCAAAACACGGAAGAACCGAAGGGGTTTAGGTCAAGATAGAAATTCATCCAGAAATCAAGAGATCATGTTGCTAGAATGATTGTTAGATATTCCGCAGTAACCGGGGCTCTGATACCAATTGTGAGTGTTGGACCAAAAGAACCAATGAGCCTGATCAGAGAAACCTCTAAGTCCCACAGGACATCACAACAGCTGAAGAAGACCTGATCAGCTGTTCTACAAAGTCTGAAGAATACAACTGCTGAAGTATTTCTGAAGTACTGAAGACAAAGACTGAGACAACAGCTGAAGATCTAAAGTCTGAAGACTTCAACAAGTACTGAAGACAAAGACTGAAGATCAACAGCTGAAAGACAAAGTCTGATGTTCAAGTACTGAAGACATCAGCTGATGCTAACAGCTGATGACAACAGCTGAAGAGGGCTTCTTCAGTTGTTGTGATGGTTTTTCTTCATCAGTAGTTTTCTTTTCCTTTCAGTAGTTTGTTTACTTTTCTGTAGTTTGTTTCCTTTTCAGTACTTGTAAACAACTGAAGAGGTTGTTCTTCAGTGTTGTAGTATCATAGTAGTTTTATGTTTTTCAGTAGTTGTAAATAAGATGTTTAACACTTAGGAACATTTGTAAGAAGATGTCAGTTGTTGACATCTTCAGTAGTTGTTAAACATCAGTAGTTATAAAACGGTTACATGTCACTTTCAAGTGACATCAGCCTACGTCATTCTTTCCTTTATAAGGAAGGATGACTCACCTGTAATCGTGCCATTGAGGCCGACAATCTTAATGCAATATTCCTTTTGTCATATTTCTCTCTCTATAACAAAATTCTTTTATCGCTTTATATCGAATGTTCTTGCTTGAATTTGTCTAATTCTGAGCTATTCCGCTGCTATATCTGTTCAATCGATTAAACCAAGAGGCTGAGATCCTAACAAATGGTATCAGAGCAGGTTAATCATTGATCGATCTAACAATTGATCATTGAAACTGTTCAATCGCTCTAAGTTTGATCGAATTAGCAAATTCGCAAGGATCTGTTATAGAGATTGAGAGTGTATCGCTTCTGGCCGTTTTATTTGAGGTTCTGTGTGGTTCTGAGCTAAATTTATTGTGATTTTACTTGAATCTGTCTGAATTTCCACAATGACTACTTCTTCGAATGATCCTTTCAATACTGGATCCTCTACCAAGCCTCCGATCTTGGTGAGGAATGAGTATAACATTTGGCAGAGAAGATTGCTCCATCACCTGTCTGTCAATAGCTCAGGTTGTTGGACATCTGTGGTACATGGACCACATAAGCCAATGGTGAATGATCCGGAACAAACCAGTTGGTTCCAAAGAAGAAGGAGCAATACTCCGATGAGGACAAGAAGTTGTTTGAAATCGATGCAAAAGCCCATGGAATTTTGGCTATGGCTATTCCTAATGAGATTTACTCTGGGCTTCTGCATTGTGAGTCTGCTCATGACCTCTGGAAAGCCATCAAAGAACAATTTGGTGGTACTGATGAGGTTTTAGCAAACAACAGGGAAATCCTCGCCCAACAATATGAGACTTTCTCTCATAGAAAGGGTGAGACTCTGACTCAACAATTTGAGCGGTTTTCATGTTTAATCTCTGAATTGAAAATGGTTAAACATGAATATACCAGGAGTCAGATGAACCATAGATTCCTAAGATCACTGCCTGAGAGATGGAACACATATACCATTGTTCTACGCTCAAATGCTGATGTTGATCGCCTATCTCTCACCCAACTTCATGGGAAACTGCTTACATTCGAGAGAGAGATAGAGCAGAAAAGGAAATTGGCTTCATCTGGCAAGCTTACTGAGGATTTTGTCCAAGGGAACACTGCCCTGATTGGACATCAAGAGTCAGAATATGCGTCATCTGAAAGCCAGTATGATGAGCATATTGATTTCTCTACAAACACTTCTGAGCCTGCCTTTGTGAGTGTTGATAGTTATTCTGCTGGTAGTAATAGTGACAATCTATGTTTCATCATGGATGATCTCAAGGGGATTGCTGATGATGACTTAGAAGAGATGGATATTTTGAGCCAAATGGCCTTGATAAATATCAGATCTCAGAAGTTCTACAAAAGAACTGGAAGGAAATTCCCAGGACTCTCTGGCAAAACCAAAGTTGGTTTTGACAAGAGTAAGTTGAAGTGCCATAAATGCCACAGGCTTGGACACTTTGCAAGAGAATGTAGATCATCTGGATCTAACTCTCCTGCACCTTTTGTGACTTTCCCTGGCAATAGTCAACAAAACAGAGGGCAACAACCTGTCAATTCTGGTTATCATCATCAACCACAATCTCCTGCATATTTTGTTCCACAGGGGCCAATGCCATATCCATACCCCTGCTATTACATGCCACAACCAGGCCAGGTTCAAGCACCCACTGCTCAGCAACCACATGCACTCCCTGAGCTCAACCATCCCAATCTCATCAACCTAATCAACTTCAACAACACAGCTTCTTCACACCAGGAGTTGTTGACTGGAGCAGCTTACCAGATGATGTGTCTGGTAATGAACAACTGTTCTCAGGTGCTGGTCAACATGGTGGTGAGCATCCTTTTGGAAATCTAGCTCTCATGACTTTGGAATCCTCTGATGGATCATCCTCAAGTACCTCTTCAACACAGGTATCACAGGTATCCTCTGAGGCTAAGGCCAAATTATGTTCTGAAACTTGCATAGCAGCATTTGCCTCTATTAGAGAAGCAAATGTGGCTTTAATCAATAAAAATGTAGAGCTAGAACAAATAATTCCAAAAATAAAGCTGAGTTTGAGTCTGTGCTGAAAGAGAAAACTGATGAGATTTATAAATTAAAATGCCAAATCTCTGATGATAAGGCTAGGGAGGATGTACTCTTAGAGAAGTACAAAGACCTCAAAGATACTCTTGCTGTCACCCAGTAGAGTGTGATCGATGGGTACAATCTTGCAAGGGCTTTGAAATGCTTCTTAGTAAGCAAACAGCTTCCAATGTGAAGTTTGGAATTGGTTATAATCACACTGCTCCTCCTACAGATTTTGCTTCAAGAGCAGGAGTAGAATCTGATGGAAAAGTAATGACCAATCCACCTCATCATGTGATTCACTACTTGATAAAGCACCATCAGTAGTTGAAGTCAGTAGTAATCCCTCTGTGAACCTATCAGCTGATATTGATGGTTCAACTGCTGACACTCACATGATCAATGAGTTGATCAACCCAAGTGTTATCCCTAGAAGTACTGAGGGTACTGGAGAGCAGGGGATAACATCTGGAGTTCAAATCCCAATAACTGACAGCACTAAAGAGAAGAAAACTGTCAGTAGGAAGGATTTGAAGCCTACTAAGGGAGTTGACAAGAAGGCAAAAAGTGCTTCTAAACTGCTGAAGAGCAAGTCTTCAGTAGTTTCATCTTCTTCAGTTGATGATCAACAGAAGATGAAGAAGAAACCATGTGAAATATGTGGTCTATTCAATCATCTCACAGATGATTGTTGGTACAAAAAGGGATCCAAACTCAAACAAAAGGAGAAAATTAAAGAAAACTTGGCTAAAATGAAAACTGAGTTTGAGTCCAAGTTTGTACCAGCAGCATCAAATCCTGTTACTCCTATGTCCAAAAAGAAATCTAAAAGGGAAGGAGTGCAACAGGCAATAGCTGAGGTTGCTCAAAAGAAGATGGTGCAACACAAGAACTCATCATCAAACACCAATACCAATGTGTCTGAAGAGCTGAAAGCTCTTTCCCAGAATCAGACACAGCTGGTAATGATGGTTCAACATCTGTTGGGAAGAGTTAACCAACTTGATGGCCCTGTGTTGAAACCCCAGAAAAGGAGATCCAAGCCAAAGGATTCCTCTTCTACACCATCTCCTTCACCTCAAGCTATTGTGCCCAATAAACCTGTTAGTTTACCATCTATTGATGAGACCAGGCCCAAAACCAAAAAGGTTTGGGTCTCCAAAACTAACTGATTGTTTATTATGCAGGTTTCTTCAACATGCCAAAGTAGCATCTGGTATGTAGACAGTGGGGGATCTATGCATATGACTGGGAACAACTCACTTCTTAATGACTACTCTCCAGGAAGGAAGGGTTTTGTTTCCTTTGGCAATGATGCAAGAGGTTACATCATCGGGAAGGGCTTTGTTTCCAATGGGGAAATAAGGTTTGATGATGTCAACCATGTGGAAAATCTCAAGTATAACCTCTTGAGTGTCAGTCAATGTGTGACAAAGGCCATGTTGCCCTTTTCACAAGCCAGAACTGCAGGATTCTGTCATCCAAAGTTCTGAGTTTGATTGACAAGGTATTGGATGCTCACACTCTCCTGAAGGCCAACAGGACAGGAAGAGTGTATGCCTTAGATCTTTCCAAGAAAATAGATCTCAAAGGCCATCCTTGCCTATTTTCCAAGGCCTCTCCTCAAGAATCTAATCTATGGCATAGAAGGCTGGGACATGTTAACTTCAAGAACATGAATCAGCTGATACACCATAGTTTAGTAAGGGGAATGCCTATGAAGGAGTTCAAGTGTGAAAACAACTGCACTGCTTGTTTGAAAGGAAAACAGCACAAGGTTTCATTCCCACCTATTGAAGAACCAAAGTCCACTGCCTGCTTACAACTTCTTCACATGGATCTCTTTGGTCCTGTGAGAGTGATGAGCATGGCAAAGAAGAAATACTGTCTGGTAATTGTGGATGATTACTCCAGATTTGTATGGACTTTCTTTCTACATTCAAAGGATGAAGCTGCACAGAAGATCATAAACTTTGTGTTGTATGCTGAGAAGCAGTATTCCCTCTCAGTCAAGTGTATTAGAAGTGACAATGGAACAGAATTCAGGAACAATACACTTGATGAGTTCTACCTTTCCAAGGGAATAAAGAGGCAGTTTAGTATTCCAAGAACTCCTGAACAGAATGGAGTTGTGGAGAGAAAGAACAGGACCCTCATTGAAGCTGCAAGGTCTATGTTGGCTGATTCTGGACTGCCATTGACCTTTTGGGCTGAAGCTGTCAACACAGCATGCTATGTGCAGAATAGAGTGCTAATAAATCAGAGGTTGATGAAGACTCCATATGAAGTTCTACATCATTTGGCCCCTCTCATTTCATTCTTTAGAGCATTTGGGTGTCCCTGTTTCATTCTCAACACAAAGGATCAGCTCCAGAAATTTGATCCTAAGGTGGATGCAGGGTACTTTGTTGGTTATTCATCAACTTGCAAGGCATACAGAGTCTTCAACTGCAGAACAAAGATGGTTGAAGAGACTCTACATGTCAAGTTCAATGAATCTCCAAAGGACAAGATTCCACAAAGCCCTGTGGAGCTCTTTGATTTGGACATACTGCAATATGTTCCTTATCAATCTCCTGCTGTTGCTCCTGTCAACAGTTCACCACCTGGTGTTACTGCTGAAGATGATGATGATAGTAGTAATCACCTCTTCAGGTTTAGTGACCAACTGCCTGAGTCCTCTAAACCTGATGCTCCTGTAGCTCCAGCAGCACCATCCACAACAAATGCTGATGAGATTTCTGCATCCTCAACTTCATTTGAGTTGCCACCATCTTCATGGTTTCAAGAATCTGCATCAACATCTGCTGCTGCTGAAGGTCCTACAAACACTTGCACAGATTTGATTGTTTACCAAGAGCTGAAAAATCACCCAATGTCTCAAATCCTTGGTGATATCAATGCTGGTGTTTCAACCAGAAGCCAGTTGTCCAATTTCTGCTTCTATGCTCTCTTCATCAGTCAGCTAGAGCCAAAGAACTATCATGTAGCTTTGAGAGACAATGGATGGGTTGAAGCCATGCAGCTTGAGCTTCTTCAGTTCAAAAAACAGCAAGTGTGGGAGCTTGTTCCTCTACCCCCAGGTAAGTGTGCAATAGGCACTAAATGGGTGTTTAGGAATAAAACTGATGAAAATGGGCTAATTGTTAAGAACAAGGCCAGACTGGTTGTGCAGGGGTTTGCACAAGAAGAAGGTATTGATTATGATGAAACCTTTGCCCCTGTAGCCAGACTGGAGGCAATTAGATTGTTTTTAGCCTATGCTGCACTCCACAATCTTAAAGTTTTTCAAATGGATGTCAAAAGTGCTTTTCTATATGGTAACAAAAGAAGAAGTTTATGTGTGTCAACCACCAGGCTTTGAGGATAATAAGCACCCAGAATGGGTATATAAGCTTGATAAAGCTCTTTATGGGTTGAAACAAGCACCTAGAGCCTGGTATGAGACCTTATCAAACTTTCTTCTACAGAATAATTTCACTAGAGGCTCCATAGATAAAACTTTATTTATTAAGAAGGTGGATCAGCATAAGCTACTTGTTCAAATTTATGTTGATGATATTATATTTGCATCCTCTGATCCCCAATTGTGTGAGGAATTCCAAAACTTAATGCAACAGAAGTTTGAAATGAGTGCAATGGGAGAATTACAGTTCTTTCTAGGTTTGCAAATCAAACAAAAAGCTGATGGAATTTTCATTCATCAGTCTAAATACACAAAAGATCTTTTGAATAAGTTTGATTTACAAAACTGTAAACCCTGTTCTACTCCCATGTGCAACACCACACAATTGGATGTTGATCAGAAAGGTAAAGTTGTTGATGAAACTCTTTACAGATGTATGATTGGTTCCTTGATGTATTTAACAGCTTCTAGACCAGATATTATGTTTGCTACATGTGTTTGTGCTAGATTTCAGGCTGCACCTAAGGAGTCTCATCTGATTGCAGTCAAGAGGATCTTTAGATATCTGCAAGGTACACAATCTCTAGGCTTATGGTATTCCACTGGACATTCTTGCAAATTAGTTGCTTTCTCTGATAGTGACTATGCAGGGTGTAAGTTGACCAGGAAATCAACTTCTGGTGGATGTCAATTCCTAGGCAACTGTTTGATTTCTTGGCAGAGTAAGAAACAAACATCTGTTGCTACATCCACTGCTGAAGCCGAGTACATTGCTGCTGCAAGTTGTACATCCCAAGTACTCTGGCTTCAGAATCAACTTTTGGATTATGGCATTACAGAGACTAAGACTCCATTATTAATGGATAGTGCTTCAGCTCTTTGCATTGTCAAAAATCCAGTCCAGCACTCTAGGACCAAACATATAGAAATTAGACATCATTTTATAAGAGATTGTTTTGAAAAGGGTCTAATTAATCCTATGTTTGTGCCTAGTGCTGATGAGCTTGCAGACATTTTTACTAAGCCTTTGGATAGTTCAACTTTCCACAACCTGGTGTTAAGGCTTGGTATGCTGCAGCTAGAATAAGTGACAACTACTGATGATCTCAGTAATTACTGATGATCATTGGTAACCATGTCACATATAAGTACTGATGAGTTATTTTACCCTCAGTAGTTTTTATAACTACTGAAGGCTAAATGCTTTAAGTACTGTACTATCTGTTCTAAATACTGATGTAGTTACAACTACTGATGCAGTTACAACTACTGAAATCAGTAGAAACAGATAAGTACTGATGTCCTATGAAACAACTGAAAACAGCAAAAAGGCTGATGAGTAAGTGTTGAGGACAGTATGAAACAGCTGAAAGGCTATGAATTGACGACAACTACTGATGAGTACTCTCTTCAGTAGTTCACAAACTGCTGTTTCTTCATAAACAACTGAAGCAATACCATGTCTTCAGTAGTTTCACAACTACTGATGACTAACACCAAGTCTTCAGTTGTTTACAACAACTGATGGCACAACCAGGGTCTTCAGTAGTTTCACAACTACTGATGACTAATACCAAGTCCTCAGTTGTTTCAACATCTGAAGTCCAACTTGTCTTCAGTAGTTTTTAAAACTACTGATGCCTAAATCAGAGACTTCAGTTGTTTCAACGTCTGATTGTAAACACCATGTCTTCAGTTGTTTTATAACTGCTGACCACACCAATACCATCAGTCGTTTCAAACCTCTGAAAGTTAATACCACGTCATCAGTTGTTTCAAATACTGATGACTAACACCAAAACCTTCAGTCGTTTCATAACCCGTACCCTATATATATCTGATCCCTCTTTCAGAGTTTTTCATTCTTTCACGACCTAAAATTTCAAAAGCTCTGAAAATCTTTCACCTTCATTAATGGCGACCATGCAACTCAAGCCTCGACACAACTGTGTCGCGTACCTCACTAAATCGCCCTTCTGGACCAAATTCGATAATGCTATAGATCTTATGGTCCAATCACCACTGAAAACGGCCTTCCTCCTAAATCCAATCATTTATGCCGATTCGCTACATCAGTTTTGGACGAATGCAACTGTTAATGGAGAATCTATCCATTCGTCCATCAACTCTCATAAGGTGGTCATCTCTACTGCTACCATCCGCCAGATATTACTATTAGATGATGCTGCCTACCCTGTTGGATATCCTAAGCGCCAAATTGATCTTTCATTTGGACAACATGGATATCAAGGCGATCTTAGTGCTTCGACCATCCTGAAGAAACATTTTCCAGATGCTGAACGCTTGATATTTCATATGGTAAATGTTTGCCTGGCCTCGAAGACTTCTTCTTGGGATCAACTGTCTTCCAGATGGCAACAGGTACTGTTCTCTATCCTTGAACAAGAACCACTAAACTTTTCTGAAATAATTTTTCTTGAAATCAAGGATATGGCCACAAAACCACTTTCTAACCGTTGGATACTATATCCTCGGTTTATAATGGCCATAATAGAGAATCAGCTTTATGCTGAGGGACTAGTTGGTCTGGGAGTCCCTGCTTTGGCTGTATTGCCGGAGGTATACTCCCGACACAACACTGACCAAACTCTTAAACAGGCTGCCAAGCTGCGCAAACCCACGCAGCTGGAACCCACAGCCTCCACTTCCACATCCAAAGTCCCCTCCAAACCCACAAAGAAGAAGCCTAAGAAGGCTACTCAGGGAGTTGAGTCCCCTGAGGATGCTCCTGCTGCACCAAAGCAGGTTATCTCTACTGGAAATAACCCCCCAGTAGAGACTATGACTCCACCAACCGAAGCCGCTCAGGTTTCCTCTCAAAAGGAACCTGATGCAACCACTCAAAGGGAAGCCACACTGCTGGGATCCTCCTCACTTGAGGGGATTACCATTGAAGAGCACCACTCGCCCGGGTGCACACTGCTTCCACACCCTCTCCTGATGCAACCGCCCCTCAAAGCCCTACAATATTGTTGCAAAAGTGCTGACGCAGTTGCATTCCTCACCCCCCACCCAGACACCAATCACTACTGGGATAACCTCAACACCTGAGGGGGAGGATCACAATGCTTCTGTCAACCCACAGCACAGGGGTTATCATGTTCCATCTCCTGGTGTAGACAAGGAGGTGCGACCTTCTGGTGAGGCTGCCACTGCCCTGACTCAGCAAATGACCAGGATGCAGTTGGTAACATCTCTAAGACCTCACCAGCGGCAACAGCTGATGAAGGACATAGTCCTGAGGCTGGAAGTCCCCAGAACCAAGAACAAGGGGCACATGCTATAATTGATCTACACTCAAGGCATGTTAATCCTGACTCTGTCAGGAGGTCAGGTGATTCAGTATCAACTGATGATGACCTGAGCTTCTTCTATGATGTAGTTGCTCAAAACACCATCCTAGAGGATGAGGTTAGCAGACTCAAAGAGCTGCTGGCCAAGATGTCTCAGGATGAAAGTCCATCTGCCACCACAATACACCCACAGATGGCACCTTCTTCTGAAGGTCCCCTAAACACTGAGCCAATACATACTTCCAAGCCACCAGCCTCTGCTTTTGGCACTGATTCTCAGGAACAGAACCATCCTGATCAATCAGTTGCTAACCTTCAAAAATCCCTACCTCTCATCACTCCCATGATCACAGATATAGTGATCAAAGCCATTGATGAGAGGCTTCCTACAATAATACAACCCCTGGTGGAGGAGTTGGTGACCAAATCACTTTCTACTGCTCAAACCCTTGCACCCAATGCAACCAAAAAGGGGGAGAGTCAGTCAGTTAAAGGAAAAAGGAAGAGGACAGATGGGGAGAAGGAGAAAGAATCAGAGAAGGTAATGAGAAGGAGTTGGCTGTTATAAGTGTGGAGGAGACTGAGTTTGATCATGAGAAGGAGAAGGAGAGTGAGAAGAGAGCTGAAGTGAATGAAAGTCAAAAAGACTTTCATGTCACATATCAAAAGAGGAAAGAAGGAGAGTCTGAGAAGGAGAAGGAGCTGAATGATATGGTGAAAGAAGCTGATGCCAACCATAACCGTTCAATGGATAAAATCATTGATCAGTTATATAGGCAGGTTTTGACATCCACAACTAGACTCCGAGATCAGAAGGTTGGAGACAGAGGAGATCAACTCAAGATGGGCTAGTTATGATGCCTTAGAAAGAGAAAGGCTGGAGATAATGATTAGATTTTAGCCAAATACTTGGGAAGATCTCTGATAGAAATAAGGGCCTGGACCAGGGACAACATCTTGGCAATAACCACCAAGATTTGTTCGTCTGAAGCATACTCCAAGGGTTTAGTGATTGAGGCATTAATGAAGCTGGGGTTGGGAACCGAAAAGAACTGACAAAATTTACTAAAGCCTCCCTTACAGCCAAAATGCTAAAACAGTCTGAAAAGCCTCTATCCTCAAAATCACTACCTCCACAACCCACTAAAACAACCCCTTTACCCTCTAAACCAACCATCCAACCCACAAAACCAAATCCTTTACCCCAAAACCCACTGCCAGTGATGTACCTAGACAAAAGAAAAGAAAGGTACTGAGGGCTGATGAAGAAGAAGAGGAGGATGAAGACAGACTGCCACTCTCTGCAGTTATCACTTTGCCTAAGGCTAATCCAATGTCCATCACTCCTGCTTCTCAAATGCATGCTGATGTGATGATAAAGATTGAAGAGGAACAGATGCAAAGACATGATGAGGAAATGCTGAAAAGCATTGACAAAGCATATGCCACATCCTCTTCAATGATTAGCATGAAGAAAGAAGTCTTAAGATTGTACACCCTTGCTAATACCTTTCAATACCAAAGGGAAAAAGTAAGGATATGGCCTGATCCTAGGGTGGCACAGGATTGTCAAGAAAGAAATTCCTTCAAAATACAAGGGCCAAGTGAAGAGGGTTGTCGACGAAGACATCACTGTGGTTCTTGTAGTGTCCCCCTGGGAAATTGTAGAAGAGTTCAAGAAAGCTTATGAAGCCAAACAACCACCCAAAAGATGTTGGAGAATAAAATCATAAAGAAGGGATTGGTTTACAAAAGACTTGAAAACTTCAAACAAGATGAGCTCAACCTGCTCTTAGAAGGGACTCATCCAGATGAGTTTGCTTACAGACAAATAACCACGGTTGAGCTCAAGAATGGAAAACAGGCCAAGTACATCTCTGAAGTGTATGGCCGAGAAGGATTGTTTGATGGTGTGCCCGAGGTGCTGACAATGGATGAGCAGATCATGTTTTAAGGGCTTACACCAGGGAATCCTATAGGCTGATACACGGGAAGTAGATCTCATGGTTGGGGTAACAGCTCAGTGTCCAAGTCCCCAATACAGAGCTCCCAACCATATCATGCAAAACAGATCATCAGAGACTTCTTCCCAGGCCGGTGCTGAAAAAGGGTCACTTCTCATCTGATCAAGAGGATAAAAAGACCAATCTATCTGCCAAAATAAGTGGGACTCGTCAATAACTTAGAGGTTTTGGCTGCATTGGTTCAGGGGGAGTTTGTTGGACCAAAAGAACCAATGAGCCTGATCAGAGAAACCTCTAAGTCCCACAGGACATCACAACAGCTGAAGAAGACCTGATCAGCTGTTCTACAAAGTCTGAAGAATACAACTGCTGAAGTATTTCTGAAGTACTGAAGACAAAGACTGAGACAACAGCTGAAGATCTAAAGTCTGAAGACTTCAACAAGTACTGAAGACAAAGACTGAAGATCAACAGCTGAAAGACAAAGTCTGATGTTCAAGTACTGAAGACATCAGCTGATGTAACAGCTGATGACAACAGCTGAAGAGGGCTTCTTCAGTTGTTGTGATGGTTTTTCTTCATCAGTAGTTTTCTTTTCCTTTCAGTAGTTTGTTTACTTTTCTGTAGTTTTGTTCCTTTTCAGTACTTGTAAACAACTGAAGAGGTTGTTCTTCAGTTGTTGTAGTATCAGTAGTTTTATGTTTTTCAGTAGTTGTAAATAAGATGTTTAACACTTAGGAACATTTGTAAGAAGATGTCAGTTGTTGACATCTTCAGTAGTTGTTAAACATCAGTAGTTATAAAACGGTTACATGTCACTTTCAAGTGACATCAGCCTACGTCATTCTTTCCTTTATAAGGAAGGATGACTCACCATGTAATCGTGCCATTGAGGCCGACAATCTTAATATAATATTCCTTTTGTCAGATATTTCTCTCTCTATAACAAAATTTTTATCGCTTTATATCGAATGTTCTTGCTTGAATTTGTCTAATTCTGAGCTATTCCGCTGCTATATCTGTTCAATCGATTAAACCAAGAGGCTGAGATCCTAACATGGAAGTTAGTTTCTTTGGATCGATAAACATCTGAGCATGTTCTGACGGAAGATGAACAAACCAAACCAAAAAGTCCAATCAATAACACGAACTATCAAATATTGGTTTAATTGATAAAAACCTAACGATTACAAGCTCGTTCAACATAAGAATAAGACTATTGGCAAGGGAAGATCGAGCATGATCTCCCCTCTCACCGTCAGCCATAGGCTCCGGGTAGACTTCCTCTCAATCCTTCTCACTCTACACATGGAAATTGTTATATATAGGCCTCAGCCAATTAGAGCGAATGGGCCCATGTGCGATTGGACCTACGTATGGTTCAATCGTACGACTGGACCAGCGTATGGTTCAATCGTACAAATGGACCATACTTATGGTCGTCTTACGAATGTACCAATCGCATTTCTCAGTCACCACGGTGGATTAGCATGGCTCAGTCGTACGAATGAGTCTCATTCGATATGCTCCTGCGAATGACCCAGTTTCATATGTTCACAACATATCAGGTGTATAAGATTAAGCAGACTATTCGATAAGCGAGACACACTATATAGACTATATCTGTCAACAAATTCCCCCTGGTACGTTGCTTGCGAATAGTAGATAATACACGTCTTACAATCTTCAGTCAATCTTTGCTCGGTTGCCATAGAATCAAACGAAAACCAATATAAGACAAACGTGCCGATCCGTGAGGTTCTAACCAATCCCTGAAACTGAATTTATGACACAATAGTTTCGTTACTTTGCGAACACCATCACAACAGCAAGATCCCATATATGATTTTTCCAGATATGATACGAACGTTTTTCCATTGCTTCAATCTTCACAAGGCTAACCTGATTAACATCACCACCTGTAGAAATTCCCCCTCAGATTCAGCATATCCCAATATATAAACATTGTGCTCCTGCGTCTTGACACGATGTATGGGCAAAAGGTTGAAGGTTCCAATCCACAGTTGACAAATCAACCAAATCAGCATGCACAAAGATTCATAATCGGAAACCGGTTCACATCACACTTTCTGATTGCGTCTTCACTTTCTATATACAAGGATTCCCCCTAAGAAGCAAATCCTTTCTGTGCGGATAAATATAACTTGATTGGCCCATAAGTAGTCGGATGCTCCTGACTACCCCACAAAATCAGCACCAACTATCGAGATCTTCTCTTCTTTCGTGTTCCAATTACATTCACCTATTTTGGAAATCCGACGAATAATGGGGTACACACGAACTTATTTGAAAAACGAACCTCTAGGTGAATATGCTTTGCTCATCTTTAAATCGTGCAAGAAGCTGTTCTAGACTTTTTTTTGGTCCGGAACAATGCGGAGAGTCAAGCGGATGGATGGATCATTCGTGCGATTAACATACGACAAGTCAGTCGCAGAATGAACATACGACTGGTCCATTCGTACGAATGGCTCATTCACATGGTCCAGTCGTATGAATGGTCCATTCGCATGGCCTAGTCGCATGAACGGGTCTGCACGCAGATTTTTAGATCTGCAGCCGCCAGGGCTGCCCAAAAACCTAATCTGACGAATTCAACATGAACCGAAACAAAGTAGACATCATCAGATTCGAAAGGGTGATAGGAACGTGGTTTCGAATTTGATTTCAACATAGAAGCAACACACATAACAAGATCAGAGCAAAACACGAAGAACACGAAATGAGTTTAACGTCAAGGTCTAAAATTCAATCCATAAATCAAGAGCTCGGGTTGCTAGAATGATTGTTAGATCATTCCAGCAGTAACCAGGCTCTGATACCAATTGTGAAGTCGGTTTCTTTGGATCGATAAACATCTGAGCATGTTCTTGACGGAAGGATGAACAACCAAAACCAAAAGTCAAATCAATAACACGAACTATCAAATATTGGTTTCAATGATAAAAACCTAACGATTACAAGCTCGTTACAACATAAGAATCAAGACTCTTGGCAAGGGGAAGATCGAGCGTGATCTCCCCTCTCATCCGGCAGCCCTAGGCTCCGGGCAGACTTCCTCTCAATCCTTTTCAACTCTACACATTGAAACTAGTATATATAGGCCTCGGCCCATATTAGACGCGACTGGGCCCATTCGTGCGATTGGACCATATGTATGGTTCAATCGTATGACTGGACCATGCGTATGGTTCAATCGTACGACTGGACCATACTTATGGTTTAGTCTTACGAATGTCCCAATCGCATCTCTCAGTCGCACGGCTGGTCCATTAGCATGGCTCAGTCATACGACTGAGTCTCATTCGCATATGCTCCTTGGAATGACCCAGTTTCATGTGTTTACAACGTATCAGGTGTATAACATTAAGCCTAGACTATTCGACAAGCGACGGACACACTATATATGACAATATATGCTCCAACACTTCTCAACTGAGATAGGTTCCAGTAATGTGGTATCCTCAAATTTGGTTGCAACAGGATCCTGTGGAGAGGATACCTGTGCGGTTTCAGCTGGTTGAGTCTCTGACATGACTGGGGGTTAGAACCAGTATGTGTTTCCTGTATTGGTGGTATAGGGACATCCTCAGGGGACTCATCTCCCTGAGTAGCATTTTTGAGCTTTTGGGGTTTGGGTTTGGTGGGGACTTTGGATCTGGAGGTGGAGGCTGTGGGTTCCCTCTGCCTGGGTTTGAGTAGCCGGGCAGCCCCTTTGAGAGTAGGGTCAGAGTTATGCCTCGAGTATACCTCAGCTAAGATAGCTGGAGCAGGGACTCCAAGACCAACAAGGCCTTGAGATTTTAATTGATTTAAAATTATGGCCATCAGAAACCCGGGATATAGTAGCCATCTGTTTGTCACAGGTTTCTGAGCCAAATCCTTAAGTTCCATTAACACTATCTCAGAAAAATTTAGAGTTTGTCGTTCAAAGATAGAGTACAATACCTGTTGCCATCGTGAGGACATCTGATCCCATGAAGATGTCTTTGAAGCAAGGCAGACATTCACCATGTGGAAGAAAAGTCTTTCAGCATCATGGAAGTGCTTTTTGAGAATGGTTGTAGCACTTAAGTCTCCTTCATACCCGTTATTGATGAAAGACATATCAATGGTGCCTTTCGGGTATTCTATAATACAGGTGGCATCATGCAAATTTAGGGTTTTGCGAATGATGTCAGGGGTGATTACAACCTGTTTCTGGGTGACCAACGACTGGAAAGTGATTTGGCTATCATTTTCACTAGTTGTTACAGAGACGTTGGTCCAGAATTGGTTTAAGGACTCGGGGTATATGGTAGGATCCAAAAGAAAGGCGGTTCTGTATTGGGAATCCACCATAAGATCGATGGCATTATCAAATTTGTTCCAAAAGGCCAATTTCGAGAGGTAGGCAACACAGTTGTGTCTGGGTTTGAGTTTCATGGTCGCCATTGTTGAGAGAGAAAAGGATAGAAAATGGCTAATGAAACATTCGGCTATAAGTGCAGGTATTTATAGGTTAAGAAAAGGCTGAAAAGAAAACGACTGATAGTGTTGGTGTTATCATCAGTTGTATGAAAACAACTGAAGACTTGGTTTTAACTATCAGACATTTGAAACAACTGAAGACTTGGTTTTGGCCATCAGTAGTTATGAAACTACTGAAAACCTTGGTTTTGGCTTCAGGTGTAGGAAACAACTGAGGACTTGGTGTTAGTCATCACAACTACTGAAGACATGGTTTTGTCATCAGTTGTTTAAGGTGAAACAGCAGTTTGTGGAAACGATTGAAGAGAAAATTCTCATCAGTAGTTTTCGTCAATTCTTAGCTTTTCAGCTATTTCATACTGTCCTCAACACTTACTCATCAAACTTTTTAGCTGTATTTAGTTGTTTCATAGGACATCAGTACTTATCTGTTTTTACTGACATCAATAGTTATAACTACATCAGTAGTTGTAACTGCATCAGTTTCTTTTAACAGAAAGTACAGTACTTTTTAAGTAATGTAGTCTTCAATAGTTATGAAACCAACTGAGAATAAAACTTATCAGTACTTATTTCTGACATGTTTACTAATGGCATCAGTACTTGTTTACTGAGATCATCAGTAGTTTCACTTATTCTAGCTGCAGCATACCAAGCCTTAACACAAGGTTTTGGAAAGTTGAACTATCCAAAGGCTTAGTAAATATATCTGCAAGCTCATGAGATGGTTCTGAAGCCATAGTACCTAAGATGTACAACTTGCAGCAGCAATGTACTCTGCTTCAGCAGTGGATGTAGCAACAAATGTTTGTTTCTTACTCTGCCAAGAAATCAAACAGTTGCCTAGGAATTGACATCCACCAGAAGTTAACTTTATGGTTAACTTACACCCTGCATAGTCACTATCAGAAAAAGCAACTAATTTGCAAGAGTGTCCGGTGGAATACCAAAGACCTAGAGATTGTGTACCTTGCAGATATCTAAAGATCCTCTTGACTGCAATCAAATGAGACTCTTTAGGAGCAGCCTGAAATCTAGCACAAACACAAGTTGCAAACATAATATCTGGTCTAGAAGCTGTTAAGTACATCAAGGACCCAATCATACATGTGTAAAGTGTTTCATCAACAGCTTTACCTTTCTTATCTACATCCAGTTGTGTGGTGTTGCACATGGGAGTAGTACAGGGCTTACAGTTTTGTAAATCAAACTTATTCAAAAGATTTTTTGTATATTTTGACTGATGAATGAAGGTTCCATCAGCCTTTTGTTTGATTTGCAAGCCTAGAAAGAACTGTAATTCTCCCATTGCACTCATTTCAAACTTTTGTTTCATTAAACTTGTAAAATCATCGCACAACTAGGGATCAGAGGATGCAAAAATTATATCATCAACATAAATTTGAACAAGTAGCTTATGATGATCCACTTTCTTAATAAACAAAGTTTTATCTATGGAGCCTCTAGTGAAATTATTCTGAAGAAGAAAATTTGAAAGTGTTTCATACCAGGCTCTAGGAGCTTGCTTCAACCAATAAAGAGCCTTATCAAGTTTATACACCCAATCAGGATGTTTATTGTCCTCAAAACCTAGTGGTTGACACACATAAACCTCTTCTTTTATTTTTCCATATAAAAAAGCACTTTTGACATCCATTTGAAAAACTTTAAGATTGTGGAATGCAGCATAGGCTAAGAACAATCTAATTGCCTCCAGGCTGGCTACAGGGGCAAAGGTTTCATCATAATCAATACCTTCTTCTTGTGAAAACCCCTGTACAACCAGTCTAGCCTTGTTCTTGCAATAAGCCCATTTACATCAGTTTTATTCCTAAACACCCACTTAGTGCCTATTGCACACTTCCTGGGGGTAGAGGAACTAGTTCCCACACTTCTTGCTTTTTGAACTGAAGTAGCTCAAGCTGCATGGCTTCAACCCATCCATTTTCTCTTAAAGCAACATGATAGTTCTTTGGCTCTAGCTGACTGATGGAGAGAGCATAGAAGCAGAAGTTGGACAATTGACTTTTGGTTGAGACACCAGTATTGATATCACCAATGATTTGAGACATCGGGTGATTCTTCAGCTCTTGGTACACTATAAGATCAGTGCAAGTGTTTGTAGCAGGTTCAGCAGCAATAGATGTTGATCCAGACTCTTTAAACCAAGTATGAGATGGCAATTCAAATGATGTAGAGGAGTCAGAAATCTCATCAGCATTTGTTGTGGATGGAGCTGCTGAAGCTACAGGAATATCAAGTTTAGTGGACTTAGGCAGTTAATCACTAAACTTGAAAAGGTGAGTACTGATATCATCATCATCTTCAGTACCACCAGGTGGAAGACTTGCTGCAGAAGATGATTTATTCACATGATCTGCAATAGCTGGAGGTTGATAAGGAACATATTGCTGTATATCCAGATCAAACAACTCCACAGGGTTTTGTGGAATTTTATCCTTAGGAGATTCATTGAACTTCACATGCAAGGTTTCTTCAACTATCTTTGTTCTACAGTTGAAGACTCTGTAAGCCTTGCATGTGGATGAATATCCTACAAAATACCCTGCATCCACCTTAGGATCAAATTTGTGGAATTGATCCTTTGTCTTGACAATGAAACAAGGACACCCAAAGGCTTTGAAGAATGAAATTAGAGGATCCAAATGATGTAGAACTTCATATGGAGTCTTCATCAACCTCTGATTACTAAAACTCTATTCTGCACATAGCAAGCTGTGTTGACAGCTTCAGCCCAAAAGATCAATGGCAAACCAGAGTCAGCCAACATGGACCTTGCAGCTTCAATTAGGGTCATGTTCTTTCTCTCCACTACTC
The DNA here is from genome assembly GCA_025506515.1 of Flaveria trinervia. Lineage (NCBI taxonomy): Eukaryota > Viridiplantae > Streptophyta > Magnoliopsida > Asterales > Asteraceae > Flaveria > Flaveria trinervia. Next base: position 42,216,345 of record CM046442.1, read on the forward strand.
CATTTTGTTCTGCAGTCCTTGGGATGCTAAACTGCCTCTTGATTCCCTTTGAGAGATAAAAATCATCAAGTGTATGGTTTCTGAATTCTGTTCCATTATCACTCCTTATACACTTGACTGATAGGGAATATTGCTTCTTAACATACAACACAAAGTTTATAATCGTCTAAGCAACCTCATCCTTTGAATGCAAGAAGAAAGTCCATACAAATCTGGAGTAATCATCCACAATTACCTTACAGTATTTCTTCTTTGCCATGCTCATCACTCTCACACGACCAAATAGATCCATGTGCAGTAACTGCAAGCAGGTAATGGACTTAGGTTCTTCAATAGGAGGGAATAAGAGTTTGTGTTGTTTTCCTTTCAAACAAGCAGTGTAGGTTTCATCACAGTGGAACTCCTTTATTGGTAGACCTCTCACTAAACTATTGTGGATCAGCTGATTCATGTTTTTGAGATTTACATGACCCAACCTTCTGTGCCACAGTTTAGTTTCCTGAGGAGAGGCTTTGGAGAATAGGCAAGGATGACCCTTCAAATCAATCTTCTTTGACAAATCTAGGGCATATACTCTTCCAATCCTGTTGGCCTTCAGGAGAGTATGTTCATCCAATACCTTGTCAATCAGCCTCAGAACTATGGAAGACAGAATCCTACAGTTCTGGCTTATGAAAAGTGCAACATGCCCTTTATCACACATCTGACTGACACTCAGTATATTATACTTGAGATTCTCCACATGGTTAACATCATCAAATCTGATTTCTCCATTAGACACATATCCTTTCCGATGATGTAGCCCTTAGCATCATTTCCAAATGAAACAAATCCCTTCTTTCCTTGAGAGTAGTTATTAAGAAGAGAATTGCTGCCTGTCATATGCATAGATCCTCCACTGTCTACATACCAGATGCTTCTTTGGCATGCTGAAGAACCCTTCATTCATCACAAGGAACTAGTTAGGTTTTGAGACCCAAACCTTTATGGTTTTGGGTCTGTTTTCATCAACAGATTTAACCATAACTTGTTTCTCATGATTAACAGCCGATGAAGGTGGAAATGGTGCTGAAATGGATTCTTTGGATTTGGGCTTGGAATACCTTTTCAGTGGTTTGATCACAGGTGCATCTAGTTGGTTAAATCTCCCCAACAAATGCTGAACCATCATAACAAGTTTTGTCTGATTTGTAGCTAAAGCTTTCAGCTCTTGTGACACATCAGTACTTGTTTTTGATGAGTTATTGTGGCCCACCATTTCCTCCTTGAAATTCACAGACTTAGTCTGATTTTTATCACGAGGAACACTATCAGATGTTTTATGAAAAACCCTATCCTTCTTTTTGGATTTGGGTGAAGCCTTGGGTTTATCAATTTGGGATGACTGTGGTACAAACTTGGTCTCAAACTCATTTTTCATTTCATCCATCTACATTTTAATGAGCTTATCTCTGTTGAGTTTGGAACCCTTTTTGTACCAACATTCATCAGAAAGATGATTGATTTTACCACATATGTCACATGGCTTATTCTTCATCTCGGATTGATCAACTACTGAAGTGGAAACTGCTGAAGGTGTGATCTTCAGTACTTTCCTCCTTTCAGTACTTGCGTTAAGTACAGAAGGATCTGTAACAACTGAAGACTTGTTCTTCAGCTATTCTCTATCCGTCCTGAAAGACCGCATGATAGATTCCTCAGCAGTTGTTAATCCTTTTATTTCAGTTGATTTGAAATGCTTTTCAGATGTTGTGACTTGCCCTTCAGTACTTGAGGTACTTTGAGGGACGACATCTGAAGTACTCAGCTTCATGTGCTTATCAGTAGTTAACCCATCAGGCAATTGATTTGCTGAGGTATCAACACTGATTTCATCTTCCAATTTTGGGTGATATCTTGAGGATGATACACATGATGATGTGGTTTGAAATTACTTTCACCTTCAGGTTTTACTATTGATTTTGGAGTAAAATATGTAGGTGGTGCAATGTGATTGTAACCTATTCCAAACTTCACATTCGAAGCTATTTGCTTGCTGAGAAGCATTTCAAATCCGTTGCAGGATGATACCCAGCGGTCACACTCAACTTGGGTAGCTGCAAGTGTTTCTTTGAGATCTCTGTGGTTCTCAAAAATGACCTCAACCTTAGCCTTTTCATCATTTAATTGTCATTTAAGCTTATAAATCTCGTCATCTTTATCTTTAAGGATAGACTCATACTCAGCTTTTCTTCTTGAAAGGATTTGCTCAAGCTCAAGATTTTGATTTATTAAAGCTACATTTGCCCCTCTAATAGAGATAAATGCGGCTATGCAAGATTGAGAACATAGCTTGGCCTTAGCCTCAAAGGATACCTCGGTTACCTGTGATGAAGATGCATTGGAGCATGAACCCTCAGTAGACTCCAGGGCCATGAGAGCAAGATTCCCAAAAGGATGTTCACCACCATGTTGACCATCACTAGCAAATAATTACTCATTACCAGAAAGATCATTTGGTAAACTGCTCCAGTCAACAGCACCAGGGGTGAAGAAGTTGTGATGAGGTTGTGATTGGGATGGTTGAGATGGTTGAGGCTTAGGTAAGGCTTCAGGTTGTTGTGCAATAGGAGCTTGAACTTGATTTGGTTGTGGCATGTAATAGCAGGGATATGGATATGGCATTGGACCCTGAGGGACAAAATATGCAGGAGATAGAGGTTGTGAGTGATGACCAGAACTAGCAGATGATGCCCTCTATTTTGTGAACTATTGCTTGGAAAAGTCACAAAGGGTGAAGAGGAGTTAGATCCAGTTGATCTACACTCTTTTGCAAAGTGCCCAAGGCTGTGGCATTTGTGACACCTCAACTTACTCTTGTCAAAACCAACTTTGGTTTTTCCAGAGAGTCCTGGAAATTTCCTACCAGTTCTCTTGTAGAACTTTTGAGATCTGATATTAATCAAGGCCATTTGGCTCAGAATATCCATCCCTTCTAAGTCATCATCAGCAATACCTTTCAAATCATCCATAATGAAGCAAAAATTATCACTATTATAGCCTGACTGACTATCAACACTAACAAATGCATGATCAGAACTGTTTGAAGAGAAATCTATATCCTCATCATAATGGCTTTCTCATGCAGCATATTCTGACACATGACCAACCAAGGAAGTGTTCCCTGGTACAAAGTCATCAGTGAGCTTTCCTGATGATGCCAGTTTCCTATTCTGCTCTATCTCTCTTTCAAATGTAAGCAGTTTCCCATGGACTTGGGTGAGAGATAGGCTATCCAGATTTGCACTGGAGCGTAGGACAATGGTATAAGTGTGTTGATGTGGTGGGAGAAAAATCAATGCCAGATCTAAATTTCTCTAATTTAGATCTCTCTCAGGAACTTGCTATGATCCCATAGCTAAGGATCCACAAGTCTCATCCCACTGCAAACATCATTGGAGATGTTGGCACAAGGGTAAGAACAAGAGGACAAACCCATGAAGCAAATGTTTGTCTTCGCTCTTGTTTCTTATCCTAGATAGAGCCAAGGAAAATTGCTACGGCTCTAAAGGATGGAAGTTGGGTTGAATCTATGCAAGAGGAGCTTATTCAATTCAAAAGGTAGAAAATTTGGAACCTTTCTCCTCTTCCTCATGGGAAGACTACTATTGGACCCAAATGGGTGTTTAGGAACAAGAAGAATGACTGAGGCATTGTCATCAAGAACAAATCTAGAGTAGTTGTTCAAGGATACACACACTACACTGATGTCTTTGCTCCTATAGAAAGATTGGAAGCTGTTAGGATATTCTTGGCATTTTTTGCATCCAAGAACTTCAACGTCACATCAGTCACCTATTACTGAGGTGGACACTTCTGAACCTATTCAGGATGTCCATATGGAAGAGGCTCTCACTTCTATAAGTGATTCCATCATTAAGACCTTAACCATGACAACACAACCCATTAACACCTCAACTAAGGCTGCCAGTGAGTAAAGGGAATCCAGCAGCTAAGAACCTGCAGCTGGTGATGAGAGAGAAGACTCTGGTTCAATTATCTCATCCCCCAATGATTCTTCTCATAAAGATGAGGGGAATTTGAGACTAAAGGTGCAAAACCTATCACAAACACGCACCTATTTAGTCTCCAAGGTTAGTCATCTTGAATATCAGGTTACTACCTTGCAAAACAGAGTCAATGATCAGCAACTTGAGATTTCTTATCTCAGGGAAAAACTAGATGGGAGACCTTTAAGAGGAGCTTAACCATGAACACAAGAACCTGTGAGTGTTATTGACCTAACTCCTAGCTCACCTATGCAAGAGGGTCATGCTACCAAAAAGGGGGAGAAAGTCGTTATAGTCACAAAACCTGGGAGTTCTTCAGGGAGTATGGACATTGAGGACTCACCATCGTCATGTGCAATTATGCCTACTCGGAAACTTCCTTAAGTTCAAATTGATGTGGACTCCATAGAATCCTACATTTAAGTCTGTTTAAGGAAGGAATACCAATGGCTATGTTATCTCCACCAACTTCAAGTCACATTATTAGGTGAGGTATGATGAAAGTAGAAGATCCCTCATCATTCTTAGAGTTCAAGGACAGCAAGAGGTCTTCAATTTTTAGGCCTTGAACTTCTATGAAAGTCTAGATCTAGTCAACATGCCACTTGTCAACCAAAGCCAATCAAGACAAGTTGACAAACTGGCTTAAAGAATCCAAGACAAAATCACTGCAGAGTTTAGCTTTAGAAGGAGACTAAGGCAATCAGGCAATGCCATCGATTGACTGGATGTTGAGGTAGACCGTAAGATTAGTTTCATAGGCTTGACCGAAGGCCTAGTCGCAGAACTTGAGAGCCCTGTCTCATCATCATCAACTGCTACAGATATTTATACCCTTTTTGAGATACCTGCTAGTGAAGGTGCATCTCGACCTCTCATTGGCCAGAGTTGGAAGCTACACCAAGCAATGAAGGCCAAAGCTCTCTCCACCCTAAGTCACAAAGGTCTTTGAGTGACAAAGAGAAAAGAAAAATGGCTTCTAAGGAAATTAAGGAGGAGGAGAGAGAGACGAAAAGGAAGGTGAGGGGAGAAAGTTCCTTTACTGGGTCTGCAAGAGTCATGGAAACTACTATGAGGTGAGGGTAGTCAGGATCAATTACTTGCACAGCAGGAATATGACATTGATAATGTCATTTCTCTCCCCTTAGAGGATTTAAATGAATTGCTTGACATGGAAGTGTCAAAGGAGAGAAAGGAGACATAAGATGCAAAGCTACTAATTCAAATCAAAGAAGAAAGAAGAAAGAAAAGATTGTACAAGCCTGTGCCTACTCTCTCCCTAGTTCAAGAAAGTCCTGCACAAGAGGATGTGGTTCAACAAGAACCTCAGGTAGATAAAGAATAAGATAGGATCAAAATGATCAACTACCTGAGTGCCACAAGCCTTTATCAGGCTGATGCACTTCTTTCCTTATCCTATGACTATATTAAGTTTGAGTACCTCAAACAACTTGAACTTGAGATAGTCAAGGAAAGAAAGATCATTAAAAGGAAACTAAAGGAAGAGGCTACAAAGTCAAGAGCCATCATCTAGGAAAGTATGAAGAAGTTTACACATAGATAGAGGATGATGAGCATTTTGAAGCTGTATGGATTCTCCAAAAGGAGACTTGGCCTTATGTATTTGTCCATTATGGATGAGCATGTTTGGGTAATCAAACAGAAGATCAAAAGTGGAGAGCTAATAGACTTACACTCCCGTCTAAGTCAAGCTCCAACTGAAGTGGAGGTTAAGTTTGAACAACTGGAGACAACATAACCTGAACCTCCTACTGAGACTCAGCAAGCTTCATCTTCTGATCCACAATAGGGTCAAACTCTCTCTCCTTCTTAACATGTGAGAGAGGAAGACCCAACTGAGAAAGACAAAGAAGATCAATCAGGTGCTGTAGGCCAGTCTTCTCAGTTAAAAAGAGCAAAAAGAAGGAAAAGGATGGGTTCAAAACCAAAGCCAAAGAAGAGGAAGAAAGAATCATCCTTTTTAGAACTTCAGGATGAGTCTGAACATCCTAAGGATGTGCAACAAGAGGATACTCCATCATCTCCCATTTAAACAACTCCTCTAGCGTGAGGAAGACCCATCATGTCCTGGACATACACCATAAATCCAGAAAGGTGGCATGTGATCAGAGATCAAGGCATTGAGAATGTCTACACATGGCAAGACATGTTAAATCTGCCTTTACATGATCTATTTGACATGAGAAGTCACTTAGAGGGTCTAAGTGACCCTGATCATCTCATGAATAAAGGGATGGTCATCATCATAATGAGGACTGTTGATATATGAAGTCTTCAAAGTGTTTTGGTAGCATCAACCTAGGGGGAGTTTGTAAGGATTAAATGTAAAGGCTTATGTAACTCAAACACTCAAAGTCTCCTGTATGCATGCTCAAGTGCACTGAAGAAGAAAGCTTCGGAAGTTTCACACCAGCAACAGAAATAATCTAAGTGTGAAATCTTCTGATGCGAAGACCATATCTTTTGAAGCCAAAGATGAAGTATTCCAAAGCTTCGAAGACAAAGTCTCCTGAAGCTAACACTTGAAGACAGATTTGTTCCAAAGACTTTTAGAATACATGCTTTATTTGATGTACTTTACATAAAGCTGGACCCCTTTCTGCTGCAACTCTGTAAAGTCACCAACTTACATAAGTTCGTGAAAGTCCATGCTTTTAGTTACTGTACATTGAGGTCTTGAGTCTGTAACTTTCTACTTCATGTACTTTATCCTTTTTATAACATATTAGGATGTGAGCTATGGTAAGTCAGAAGGCAATTTGACTTTTGACTCTACTATTGATTTTGTTTGTGTTTAATCAATTGTATCCAGCTAGCCTTCAAAGTATGGCCGACTATAGGATGTAGTATATGTATCTCAAGTATTTGTAACTTTCCATTACACTTTGTAACACGTGTAATAGACCTTGAGAAGGCAATATGCTGCAATCTTGAAAACCAACTCCTTATGTGTTTTGCTATCTTATTTTGTCTCATATTAACTTGTATTCTTAGTATCATTACAAGAGGTTATCGAGTTTCACTATTTGATTTGTTAAGTATTCTTTGCAACTCTCCTCATTGTGTTGTTTTGTTGTTAGTGCATACCCTTCACCGGTCCTGGAATTTTATTATGTTATTCTCAGGTCATTAACTCAGCTTGCCATTAGGAGCACAACACGGGTCTAGCATGCATTCTAAGACTTTATTTCATAGACATATTTGTTTGTCTTTCATTTATGAGTTTTAAACATTGGGTTGGCGCATGTTTTGCCATATTATGCATTTTATTACTTTGGGTTTGTCTTATTTACAAAACGCTTCCGCGTGGTTTTAAACGTTTGAACTTTGGTTGGTTTTCTTTTGAATGTGGCATATAGTGTTATTCTGAGTAACTAGTGACTATGATCCTGGTTTGTACACATGCCCCATGGTAAAACTCCGCATGTGGATTTTGAGGTGTGATAGATTGGTATCAAAGCCATTAGTTACAGGGAACTAGGTTGCATACACACTAGTCTATAACTGCAAACAGTTAGTTAGATACTTGTTGCTTATCCTCTTATGGTATACTCATTGGCATACGCATCACATGCACTGCAATATGGCATCTTCATCGACTTCATCCCATGTTCAGCGCACACTAGGAAAGGAACCCGAGGGTCCTATTGTTCATTCGTTGTCTATGAGTTATGGTTCTAGACCTTCCATATTTATGTATGATGTGTACTTTCGGAATGAGCAAATATTGAGCAGGACATGGCTAATCCTAACAATTGGGACTGGTATCATACTATACTGATTAGGATGTCAGAAAAGAAAAAAATAGTCCATGTATGATCCCAACCCTGACTAGAGACGCCATATTATACCCTTAACCTACACACCTCATATGGCTATTGTAGCTTTAATGGCCTTATATTACGAGGATATAGTTCATATACATGAGCTATAAAACTAGCTCGAGCCTCGGTAGGCCCTGGGGAGGGAGCCTGAGGACGAGCCAAAGGAACACTTGACGGTGTAGCGCTCTCGTGGTGGAATGTTCAACTCTAGATGCAGGGCCAAGAGATGGCTAATGCTTTGTCATAGGGTGAGTTCAAAGCAATTATAATGGAGGAATATTTTCCTTGTAATGAAGTTTAGAAACTAGAAGCTGAGAACTGGTAGTTTAAGATAGAAGGATCTGACATCAATGCTTACTTCACTAGGTGTCGTAAGCTGGCGACACTTTGTCCTTGCATGGTTGACCCGTCGAGTCGACAAGTTGAGCTCTAGTTACGTGGTTTGGTGCTGGAGAAATGGTGACTGCTGCAAATCTCCCTACCATTCAATGGGTTATACGACGGGCTCACAAGCTCACTGACTAAGCTATGGAACAACGAATGTTACCGAAGTAGAGAGCTATGACAAGCGTGCCTGATAACAAAAGCAAGTGGGAAAACAATGCTAGCAAGGGATCATCATCTGGTAACCAACCTCAACAGCATCAACCTCAGCAGCAGCAACAACAGCAGAGGCGGTTTAACAACAATCGCAACTTCAACCAATCATCTTCATCATCCCAAGGACTAGGTGGATATGTGGGAAAGAATCCCAAATGTAACCGATGCAACTACCACCACACTAGCAGGTGTGATAGCTTTCGATGCTAGTGTTGTAAGAAGGTTGGACACGTGGTAAAGGATTGTCAAGGAGAATTGATGAAGAAGCCTTAATAACCTCAGCAGCCCCAGTAGCCCCATGAAACATGAAAGGGTTGCTTTGAGTGTAGAAAGGAAGGGCATTTCAAGAAAAACTATCCTCAACTGAGAAGAAATGGGAATGGCAATGGTACTGGTGGCAATAAATACAATGGTGGTAATGGTGACAACAATGGTGGCAATAATGGTGGAGCCAAAGGGAGAGCCTTTGTCGTGGGTTCAGGTGAGGCTCTAAACGATCCAACTACTGTTACTGGTAAATTTCATGTTAATGGTCTTTTTGCTTCTGTACTGTTTGACACTGGGGCCGATAGGAGCTTTATCTCTACTAAGTTTTGTAGTCTCTTAAACGATATGCCTTCTGCATTGGAGTTTAAGTATGTTGTAGAATTGGCTGATGGTAAGAAAATATCCGTTATGCACATCCTTAAGAATTGCAAGATAGAACTCATTGGTCATACCTTTGACAATGATCTTATGGTTGTTACTCTTTGAAGCATTGATGTGGTCATGGGCATGGATTGGCTGTCACAGAAGCAGACAGAGGTGATTTGTCATCAGAAGGTCATTCGTATTCTCGTCGTAGATGGGCAAACACTTTTGGTTAAGGCGAGAAGAGTGGTGATATTAGTGGCATCATATCATTCATGAAGGCTTAGAAGTGGCTACGCAAGGGCCACTTCGCCATATTAGCTCTCGTCTCTAACAAGCAATAAGAGGAAAAGAAGATAGAAGACATCCCAGTGGTTCGTGACTTTCAGGAGGTGTTTCCAGAGGATCTGCTTGGACTACCAGCTCATCATCAAGTTGAGTTTCAAGTCGATTTGACACCCGCATCTGCTCTGATTGCGCTACCACCTTACCGGTTAGCACCAAATGAACTATAAGAACTATCTACACAACTCGAGGAGTTATTGGATAAACGGTTTATTCGACCGAGCTCATCACCATGGGGAGCACCTGTTCTCTTTGTTAAGAAGAAAGATGGCACTTTTCGAATGTGCATCGACTACACGGAATTTAACAAGGTCACTACCAAGAACCGATACCCTTACCTCGTATCGTTGACTTGTTTGATCAGCTTGAGGGATCAAGCTATTATTCCAAGATTGACTTGAGATCTGGTTATCACCACTGAGTCCGAGAGGAAGGCATCTCCAAAACTGCATTCCGCACTCATTCAGTTCACTAGGAATTCTTGGTCATACCATTTGGGTTGACTAACGCACTGGCAGTATTCATAGATCTCATGAATCAGGTGTGCAAACCCTACCTTGATCAGTTTGTTATTGTTTTTATCCATGACATATTTATTTATTCTAGGACTAAGGAGGAAAATGAGGAGCACCTATATTTAATCCTCGAATTACATAGAAAGGAACAATTGTATGCCAAACTTTCTAAGTTCGACTTCCGAATTCGTGAGGTGAAACTTTTGGGTCACATTGTTAACAAGAAGGGAATACTTGTGGATCCTGTAAAGATTGAGGCTATAAAGAACTGGTCGGTACCCAAGAAGCCTAGTGAGATAAGGAGAATTCTTGGACTGGTAGGATACTATCGGTGTTAAATTGAGGGATTCTCGAAGATCGCTCAACCTCTCAGAGCTATGATCCATAAAGGAACAACCTATAAATGGGGTGAGAGTCAAGAAACTGGTTTTTAGTTGTTGACGCAGAAACTTTGTAGTGCACCGATATTAGCATTACCTTAAGGAAGCGACAGTTTTGTGGTTTAATATGATGCTTCTATCGAAGGACTTGGTTGTGTACTAAGGCAACGTGACAAAGTAATAGCTTATGCCTCAATACAACTGAATGTGTATGAAAAGAACTACACTACTCATGACTTGGAGTTAGGACTAGTGATTTTTACCACGAAGATCGGGAGACATTACTTGTATGGTACCAAGTGCACAATTTACACCGATCACAAGAGTCTTCGGCATATATTTGAGCAGAAAGAGCTTTACATGAGGCAACAATGTTGGGTGGAATTACTAAACGATTATGATTGTGCTATTAAATACCACCCGGGAAAGCCGAATGTAGTCGCTAATGCTTTGAGTAGAAAGGAAACCGCTAAACCCTAATGAATACATGGCCTACAATTGACGATTAGTACTCACATGCCCAAATAAATTAAGGAAGCCCAGACTGAAGCCTTGAAAGGTGAGAATGTTAGATCTGGATCTTTATGCAGAATGGATAAATAGTTAGAAGTCAAATCCGCTGGAATATGGTATTTCATGGATAGACTTTGGGAACCTTTGCATGGGAATCTAATAGACTTGGTTATGAGTGAAGCACATAAGTTTAAGTATTCCATACATCCTGGAATAGACAAAATGCATCGTGACCTCAAGGCGCACTACTGGTGGCCTAACATGAAGGCAGATGTAGCTACATATGTGAGCAAATGCCTAACATGTTCTAAGGTTAAAGTGGAATATCAAAAACCATCTAGGTTATTGCAACAACCTAAAATCCCCTTGTGGAAGTGGGAAAAAATCTTTATGGACTTCATTACTAAGTTTCCCAGGACTCCTAGCGATTGTGACACGATATGGGTGATCGTGGATTGAGTCAATAAGTCAGCTCAATCTTGGCAATCAAAGAGATTGACAAAATGGACAAGTTAACTCGAAACTAACTAAAGGAAGTAGAGTCAAGGCATGGTGTGCCGATCTCGATTATTTTTTATCGTGATGCTCGTTTTATGTCCCATTTCTGGCAATTGTTACACAAATCTTTGGGTACGCGTCTAGACATGAGTACCGCATATCATCCGCAAACCGATAGGCAAAGTGAACGTACTATTTAGACTTTGGAAGACATGTTGTGTGCCTGTGTGATTAATTTTGGAAATAATTGGGAAGCTCAGTTATCGTTGGTTGAGTTTTCTTAAAACAATAGTTATCATACTAGCATCAAGGAACCACCATTTGAGGCATTATATGGGCAAAAGTGTAGATCACCAGTTTGTTGGGCGGAAGTTGGTGATAGTCGATCGACTGGTCCTGAATTGGTACATGAGACCACAGAGAAGATAGTGTAGATACGAAACCACATGGCTGCGACGCGAGTCAAACAGAAGAGGTAGACAAACAACGGAAAGGTCTGGAGTTTCAAATCAGTGACAAAGTCTTGCTGAAAGTTTCACCGTGGAAAGGTGTATTTGGTTTGGCAAGAGAAGCAAGCTTAATCCAAGATATGTTGGACCATTTGAGATTCTGGAAAGAATAGGTCCGGTGGTGTATCGATTTGACTTGCCTGATTCACTGAGTAGCATTCACAATGTATTCACATCTCAAATCTAAAGAAGTACCTATCCGATGAGACGCTGATTGTACCACTCGAGGAAATACAACTAGATGACCAATTATGATTTGTGGAAGAACTCGTTGAAGTAATGGATGGTGAGGTCAAGACTCTTAAGCAAAGTAAGAGACCTATAGTCAAAGTTCATTAGAACTCAAAACATGGACCAGAATTCACATGGGAACGCGAGGATTAGATGAAGCTCAAGTATCCTCATCCGTTCGAAACGACGGCAACAACCGGGGAAAGTACTGATTAAATTTCGGGACGAAATTTATTTCAACATGGGGATGATGTTACAACTCACTCGATTTATTTACTACAATTCAGTAAACCAGGGATGTAGCACAACCATGTAACACAATTTTCGGGATGAAAATTCTTTCAACATGGGGATAATATGACATCCGGTAATTTTCCGTTACCAAACTCTTTTAGTTCCGTTAAGTCTTGCATACGCGTGTTGTGAGCACACACTAGTTGTCGTTGAACGTTGGTGACTTAATAAGTCTATTCTACGATAAACAATTATAATCTAATTAATAATGTTGATTATTAGTTGTGATTATGTGATGCATGAAATTATAGAATGTTTGTTTTAAAAATTTGATGCGATAAACACGTGTTACTATATATTTTCATGTGTTGTGCGACTTGTTGTAAAAGTTTGTGATTATGTTTATTGACTAATAATACTTGTAATTTATAGTTAAAATTGTTAACAAATGCTAAAGAGAAACTTCTACAAAAGTTGGTTAAAAGGGGGTTTATATGCAAAAATCTATTTATATTAAGTTGAAAAATCCTAAACCTAGCCTCCCACAACCCAATTTCAGTCACAAGCAGCCCCAAATCTCTCATTATTTTCAAAATTGAGCAATAACAAGCACATACAAGTCAATTTTGATTAGTTTCAAGTGGTTGCAAGGTGTTAGCAAGTCTAATTCTTGATTTCTACACATTTAAATGTTAGATTTCATCAAGCTTTCATAGTTTTGATTCATGATGAACCCTACTTCATAATTATGTATGAGAATATGAAATTGATTATTGTTAGATGTTGATATGATTTTAGTTAGATTGTATGAATGCTAGATAATGTTGATTATGCAAGAAATCCATGGTTTGATCATCTAGTTCATACATTTCCTAAAGAAGAAACTTCCTCTTCATGGAATTCATGTTTTGATTATTATATGATGTTAATCGTATTGCTTTGGTGTTAGTTTAAATGGATTTTGCAAGAAAGATCATGAAATCTAGTAGTTGTTCATACCTTGCTATAAGTAGAAACTTTTGGATATGAGGTTGTGAATTATGATGAATTGATGATGTTGGTCATGCCTAGATGATAGTTATGAACTTGATTAGGTATAATGTTGATGAATTCATGAATGAATTTTGATGTTAGATTGATTTTGGGTGTTACTTTCCTAAAGGGGAAACTTATTTTGTGGAACATTAGATATGATGAATTGGGCATGCTTGTGATGTTTGGATCATGTTAGAATGATTGTTGATGATGTTTAATGTGGTGGAATATGAATATTGAGTTATATGGATGCTTGGTTGATCATGTAAGGAGTTTAGTTTGATGATCATATGTGGTAATGAATAGTAGTTAGTGGTTAGGGGTTCATGATTGGGATTGGAATTGGTATACATGCGTGCGAATCTGAGGCCCCTGCTTAGTGCGATTGGCAGGGTTTAGGAGGTGAGGTCGTGGGTGGCTTCATATGGCATGTAGTGCATGATTAGACTTCACGTACGAATTGTTTGATGTGATGTATTTATATTGATGTTGAGCATGATGGTGTTTGAGATTTGCATAAGTGTATGATGATCTAATGTGGTATGATGACCTAGATAGAACTTGGGTTGATGATATGATGCACATGGATAACTTACATGAAATTCATGTATGATAAGTTGATATGCACGATTAAAAAATATTTCAATAAATATGTCACCAACGGGTCGAACGGGTCAACTAGGTTAACTCAGAGTTGTTAAGATTTTGTGTACACATACTTATGTACTTATGTGTTCTATGTAACCTTTGAAGAGTTGTCTTGGCACCAATCACCAGTCTCTTTCTTCATTATCTTAGTACACCAGGTGAGTTCATGCCCCTTTATATTTTTATAAACCTTCTTCCGGGGGAGGTGGCATACTTGTACTCAAACACCATTTTATTACTATAAGTTCTCTATGTTTTAACATAGTGCTTAATACCTTGAAAGTCCTCACACTTTTGGATCATTAATAATGGTAAGTAGAGAGGAATCTTAGGTAGTACTACTGGGTCTGACGAGCCCCACCTGTGCGACTCGAGGTCAAACAGGTGCAATTTGGTCTTAAACACACACGTCATAACAACCTGGTCAGAGGAATAATGAAACCTTTGGTCTCTATTTCTTTGAAGAAATCTGACCTATTTTTATTATCAAACATCATTTGGGTTTGGGAAGATCATATATTTGCTTTATGTTGTGATATTTGCTTCTTTGACTCTTCCTCAATTCTTTTGTGTTACGCATGTCATTATCTGATCTAGATGTCCAAGATTGATTATTATGAAAATGACTTCTGACTGTGGATTTCAAATATGATATTGGTGAGATAGGCTTGTTTTAGGAAATTATCAACCCCTTTTGCTTGAAGTAACAATAAGATTTATTGTGATTGTTCATATCACAAACTGAACAATATTTATTGAAATAACATATTTTGCTGGAATGATTGTTCATGTCACACATAGAGCAATATTAATTGAAGAAACATTCTTCTGTTTTGTGATTAGACATTTCACATATGTCACAATACATATGTTTGTTCTTGAATCTAATTTTGCATTTACTGACTGAGTTGATTTACCGTTCTCAACTGAGTCACAATCTTTGGTTTAAGGGAAGAATCAAAATCAGCCTTTTAGTAGTTTGCTTCACAACACTACTTTTGTTGACTATTTTAGGCTATTTTTATTTCCTCAACCCTTTCTTGACTTCTTGCTCTAACTGATTAACATGCTCGTTATTGCAGATGTCAAAACCTACTCCTTGTTTTGATTTTGATGATTGGGGGTCTGATTGAATTTTAGTTTTTGAAATTAGTGAACTCTTGTTTTTCATTGGCAGTAAAACCTTATCTGATTTGCTTGAATTTTTTGGAGATTCAATCTCATAATCAAAATTGATTTCAACAGAGGGTTTCACTAAAGCCACTACTTTCTTCTTTCCTTTTTAAATTACAGGTATAAATTTCACAAATAGGACAATGGCCTTGATTGTGCTTGATGGTTTAATGATATTCACTGTCATGTCTGAACACTACTTGATTTTAATTGGGTGACCTAATTTAATTTTGTCCTCATTTGTTTCAATGTAAACATTTGGTTTGTTTTGAGGATTTGTGACTTGTTTTACTATTGTTTTTGGTTCAATAGTATTAGGTTCAATTTGCTCTTTGAGTGTGACAAATTCAAGCATGATAGTGTAGTTGTCATTGTAGGGTAGAGGACAAGAGTTATACCCAATCCAAGACATCTCCTTGGGATATTTTTGTGAGTCTACCATCTCTTGCAGCTTGACTAAAGACAATTGAAACTTTTCAATTTTCACTTCAGTAAGTGTTTGTTTAGCTTTTTCTTAAGCTAACTTTTCAGTTAGTTTCTCATTTTTAGGTGCAAGAGTGTACTTCTCACCATGCAATTTTTCAATTGCAGAGATGAGAGATTTAATTTTGATTCCAAATCCTTTAATTTCTCCCTTAAGCATCTCCAATTTGACCTTTTCTTCTTTTATTTGATCAGCCAGTTTATAATTGTGCCCTCGATAGCCTTGCAGTTCAGTAATTCATTTATCACTACAAAGGTTGGATTTTACCTCAGATGGCATAGCAGATGGACCATCGTTGATGTGAGCCATGAGTGCATGATTTTGAAATTGAGGCTTCATTTCCTTTGCATATAGACTCCTATCACATACTCCATCTTGTCTGATAACAAGAGCATTTTAAGATGATTGACTGCTTCCATGGGATTAATTAATCAATTATGGCTGATTCTGATAAGGTTGTTGGTGTTGTTGATGATAGTGTTGTTGTTTATTATTGGAGTGAAAGCTTGTGCTTGGTTATGGAGATGACTGACCTTGAGAATTCCTTTGGAAATTGTTGTTGTTTCTTCTAGGAGCATTACATTCTCTAGAGAAGTGACCAGTCATTCCACAGATAAAACACTTTACCATGGACTTGTCATATCCAAGTTTGGTGTTTTCTTTAAGGCTAAGCTTTTTCTATTTTTTGAAGAACTTCTGGGCTGTTATTGCAATCATAGCCATTTGCCACTGCAGATCCATTTCTTCCATATCATCGGGATCCATTTATTCTAAATCTTCTTGGATCAAATGAGTAGAAGTGAGTCTGCCTCCTAGGTAAGCTTCAAAACTATGAACCAAAGCATTGTATGTTGTATTTTTCTGTTCTGATCTTGGGTCTTCAGCAGTAGTTGAAGGAGTTGCACAGAACCCTATTGGTTGTGATGGTGTTAAAGGCTTGTTAGTTGGTGGAGCTGCGATGAAACCAGTTGTCTTCACTTGATCTCTTGAGGAGAGAAAAGTATCATCCTCATTGATGAATGCATTTTCCACCAAGTGAGTTGTAACACTGGTTATTTTTAAAGTCAATGAAATAAGAATAAGTAAAGAAAAGAAGGAAAAGAAATAAAACCCAAGTTTAAGGGTAAAAAGTGTCCAAAAGGACAAAATGTTTGAAAAGTGGGTGTAAAAGGTGGTATGGTCGCCCGTATGTCACATACATACTGATTTTCGGGTTTTAGAGAGAGAAAGAGCAGCAATTCTCGGTTTTGAAGAAAGATCTAGAAAGAATTTGAATTCAAGGTAAGAATTCATGCTTTTGTGGTGTTCTTAACTAGTCTTATCCTTGGGTTTATGCTTATGTGTGTTTGTATGTGTTTGGGTATGTTGTTTTTAGTGGGTTCTAAGCGGTTGAATTCAATTTGCAAACCAGTTGGAGGAAGCCATACTCAAGAGGTGCAAAGGTGAGTTGTAGGACCCCTCTTTTACTGGTTTTTAATTAATTTTGGGGCTGGAAATGCATGAATGTATGTTTTTATATAGCTGGGTTTCAGACCCGTGTGCTTGAATGTGTGAATGATGATGTTATGATGTGATGTGTGACTCTGTTCATGCTTGTTGATGTATGATTGTGTTCTAAGGCTTAGAGGGTAAGATTTAAGCTTAGAACCTCATGAATGGTTCTTGGAAATTGAATATGATGTTTTAGACCCACTTGATAAGTCTTTAAATCTGCCTAAGTGTTTGGAAGTAAATGCGGATGAACATTAACCAATGGGTAAGTCAATGCGGATGAAGTGAGTCAATGCGGATGAGCATTGACTAAGTATAGAAATGCGTATGAGCAATGTAAGTCAATGCAGATGACGTGAGTCAATGCGGATGAGCATTGACTAAGTCTAAGGAATGCGGATGAGCAATGTAAGTCAATGCGTATGAAGTGAGTCAATGCGGATGAGCATTGACTAAGTCTAAGGAATTCGGATGAGCAATGTGAGTCAATGCAGATGAACTATAGCAAATGCGGATGAACTGTAGGAAATACGGATGACTATAGAAAATGCGGATGACCACTTAGAAAAATTCTGACTTTTGGGAGAAAATGAGTAATGTAGGCTTTGACATAGGAGGTTGCCGGGGGTTATGAAAGTTGACTTTTGAGGTCATAAAGGGTATGTTGGGCATGTAATGTATTGTAGTTGATGTTATCCATGAGGATGATGTTGTTGCATGGTTATGCATGATGTATGTTATGTATGTATGATGCCATGTATGATGATGTATGAATGATATGTTCATGTTCCTTATGATGATGTATGTATATCTTTCTCATGACTTTACGTGTTATGATAATGGATGAACGGAGAATTATGTAACGTAAAGTGAAAGATAATGAAAAAGGAACATGATGAATACATGCATGCATTAATGAATGAATGAATGTAAGAAAGGCTTGCAAGCAAATGTATGGCGGTTCACAACCAATGAAAGGTGTTAGTTCAACTGTGTGCAGATTAGCTACCCCAGAAGGATGCACACTGGGGTCTAATCTTTGTGATTGACCATAAGTATGGGATCCTTGTCGCTTGCCCTAGGTACTAGAGTCAGCTTCGCACATAATGCTAGAGGTCTATGAAAGACCTCAGGCCCAGTTACCTGCATCGTGCATAATGTTCGCGGTATAGCATATGGCATTGATCCAGAATGAAATAGAAAAGATAGATGGTGAATGCACCTACCCTAGGTACTAGAGTCAGCTTCTTGCACAATGTTCGAGGTTTATGAAAGACCTCAGGCCCAGTTACACGCTTCGTGCACAATGTTCGGGGTATGTACATTTCACTGGAGGTAATGATGAATGAATGAAAGTATGAATGAAAGAATGACGAAGATAATGATGATATTATCTGTATGTACGTACGATGTATGATCACGTATGAATGTAATGTATAATATGATTTTATGAGAAAGGATGGTTTTATGAAAGAAAAGTAAGTTTTATTATAAACTAGAACTCACTCAGCAACGTTGACTTTTATGCATTTTCTAGTTGGCAGGTGAGCATTGCTAAGGATGGCATGAGGCGGCTGCTCAGCTCTTTTGGATGGCATCCATTTATTTAAAGCTTTTTTGATGTAATAAAATAATGTAATTTTGTAACCAACAAACGATGCACTATTTTGCAAAAGTTTTTATGATGAAATGAAATGCCATTTGTTCTATGTTTCCGCTGGAATGTTTTGATTATTAAATGCAAAGTATATGTTTTATGTGTGATGAATTACCAGCTGTAAGCGTCCCGAGAACGGGGCATTACAAATTGGTATTAGAGCCAAAGTTTAAGTAAAATGGGTAAATTATCAAAATGAACCTTAACTTAAACTGAGAATGGGACGGAAAAGGGAAAGGGATGCCAATCTGAGTAGCTGCATACCATCAGGTATTTTCGTAAAGTTAACCAGTTTTATGTGCGCATGTTGTGTGGTTATGTGTTGTATGTAGATTTAAGTGCTGATGTAGTCAGGACAGGTAATGCTTGGGGTATGAAGAGTAAAGTAAGTGGCTAATCACAACTGGCCAATGTAATTAGGAACTTACTATACTCGCCATAAACTGAGCCGTTTCCTTGAATGACCGTATTAGTGTTTAAATCTTCCAGTGTGAGTTAGAGGATGGCCGGTGGTAGATCATCTAAAGCTTCGCGTGGTGGTGGACGTGGTGCTAAACCACGGGTTACAAGGGGAAGGCCTAGGGCCGAAAAGGTGGTTCATGAAGAACCAGAAACCCCTCATCCGGAGGGCGGAGATGAGAGTGCTAACCTGAGAGCCTCAGTGAAGGAGGCAGTTGTGGAAGAAGTGCATCAAGTCATGCAGACGATCCTACCGTCTGTGGAGACCGAAGTGATAAAGGCAGTTAGAGAGGGAGAGAGAAGGGAAAGGAGTGGACCTACAAGCGAAAGAAGATAGCCTGAGACTGAGACGGTTCCGTCTGATGATGAAGAAGAAGAGGAAGAAGCAGAGCCTGCATGGGAGGCATTGCGAGGCTGTAACTATGATGTATTCATGAGATGCAAGCCCCTTATTTTTGATGGAAACGGCACCGCTGTTGCTGCTCACCGGTGGGTGAGGGAAATGGAGGATGTACTTGATATCAGCGAGTGCCGAGAGGACCAGAAAGTTAAGTTCGCTACCCACTCTTTTCTGGACTCAGCTCTATGCTGGTGGGACAATATTGTCCAAGCTGAAGGCAACAGGGCCATTAGAAGAATGAGATGGTCCGAACTGAAGAAGTTGGTGATTATGGAGTTTTGTCCTCATCGGAAATGGACAAGGTTAAAAGGGAGTTTTTGCAATTTGAGGCGGGAATGATGACACACCAAGAGTACACCACAAAGTTCAATGAAATGGCACATCTGGTGCCGGATCAGGTGACACCTCTATCTCGGACGATCAAGAGGTATATTCAGGGTTTGCTAAAGGACATTCGCAGGCACATGATCGCCGCCCGACCGAGCACGTTTAGGTCAGCAGTTGATGTAGTAGGGAGATTGTATGGTGAGAGGATTGTGGTGGTAGTGACTGAAAGTAATCGGAAGGGTGGAGGCGATAGAGACTGCAATGGGAAGAGGTTTGGTCGAGGTGGTGCCTCGACGAGTAACAAGAAGGCTCGAGTGGATGACCGTCGTGTGGTCACATGAAGTGCGGGGTTGAAAAAGTGTGGCAAGTGTGGGATGGAGCATGGTGGCGAGTGTATATGGGGCTTGAATGTTTGTTTCAAGTGTGGGAAGCCTGGTCATATGGGTAGAGACTATGGAGGTATGAAGTGTTTCAACTGCAGGGGAAGTGGTCATATGAGCATGGAGTGTAAGAAGCCAAGAGTTGAGGGTTCTGGGGTGAAGAAAACTAGAGGTGAAAGACCATGGGAGAACGCCAGAGCATTCACAATGACACAGGAGGAAGCTAAAACGGACCCTGATGTCGTGTCTGGTACGTTTCTGGTGAACCAAACTTTAGCTTCTATGCTATTTGATTCTGGTGCTAGTAAGAGTTTTATTTCTGTGGCTTTCTATGCTAAGTTGCCTGTTATTAGTAGACGTATTGATGCGCCCTTCGATGTAGAAACTGCCATAGGTAAGTCTACCAGGATTTCCGAGATGATAGAGAACTGTGACGTGGAACTTGAAGGTCATAAGCTCCCTGTCAGACCGTTTGTGATGACCTTAGGTGGGTTCGATTTGGTTCTTGGGATGGATTGGTTAGCAGACTTCGAGGCGAATATTGTGTGTCACAAGAAGATGATTCAGCTATCAACGCCTGACGGTAGTTCGGTGACGGTTTATGGTGATCGGGTGACTATGATTCCGAAGGTGATTTCAATGGCGGTGGCAGGAAAGTGTATGAGGCGTGGATGTAGTGCCTACTTGGCCTATGTAAAGGATGTGGATACACCAACACCATAACTATCTGAAGTACCCGTGGTGTGTGACTTTCCAGACGTATTCCCAAAAGACTTATTAGGAGTGCCACCTGACCGAGAGATCGAGTTCCAGATTGACTTGATATCGGGTGCCCAACCCATTGCGAAGGCACCGTATCATTTGGCTCCAACAGAGATGAAAGAGTTGATGGAGCAGTTGCAAGAGCTGCTTGATAAGGGGGTCATTAGACCGAGTGTCTCTCCTTGGGGTGCTCCGGTCCTGTTTGTAAAGAAGAAGGATGGTAGTATGAGGATGTGTATTGACTATCGTGAGCTGAATAAGTTGACAGTGAAGAACCGATACCCCTTACCGAGAATAGAAGATTTGTTTGATCAGCTACAGGGTGCCAGTTGGTTTTCAAGGGTAGATCTTCGATCTGGTTACCATCAGTTGAAGGTGAAAGTGCAAGATATCCCTAAAACAGCTTTTCGTACGCGCTATGGTCATTACGAGTTTCTTGTCATGTCTTTTGGTTTAACCAACGCGCCAGCTGCTTTTATGGACTTGATGAACTGTGTGTGTCGACCGATGTTGGATAAATCAGTGATTGTGTTCATTGATGATATCCTGATTTATTCGAAGAGCGAGAATGAGCATGTCGGTCACATTCGGGAGGTTCTGGAGACTACATCCATGCCTCATACACTTTATTCGAAGACCGAGAAGGGAGAAGTTGTATGCAAAATTCTCTAAGTCCGCGTTCTAGTTGCGCGAAGTTCAGTTCTTGGGTCATGTGGTGAATCCCGACGAGATTATGGTGGACCCGACAAAGGAGGAGGCGGTTATGTAATGGAAGTCGCCGAAGATGCCATCCGAGATTCGTAGCTTCTTGGGTTTGGCGGGCAAATATAGAAGATTCATTCATGACTTTTCCAAAATCGCTTCTCCACTAACCAAGTTGACCCAAAAGAGATGTGAAGTTCGTATGGGGTCAAGCTCAAGAGAAGGCATTCGAAGAATTGAGGGCGAGATTGACTCAAGCTCCTGTTCTGTCATTACCCGATGGGAGCAAAGATCTGGTGGTTTATTCTGATGCTTCCTACTCGGGTTTGGGGTGCGTGTTAATGCAGAGAGGGAAGGTTATAGCCTATGCGTCCCGACAGTTGAAGGTTCATGAGGTCAACTACTCTACTTATGACTTGGAGCTAGCAGTCGTGGTCTTTGCACTAAACATTTGGAGGCACTATCTTTACGGTACGAAGTGCACCATTTTCACAAATCACAAGAGCTTGAAGTACTTCTTCGAGCAGAAGGATCTGAACATGAGGCAGAGGAGGTGGTTGGAGCTTATAAAGGATTATGATTGTGAGATCCATTACCATCCGGGCAAGGCCAATGTGGTGGCGGATGCCCTTAGCCGGAATGAGAGGCCCAAGCCGATTCGGGTGAAAGCATATCAGCTGATGATGACCTCTGATGTGATGAAGCAAGTCAAAGAGTTTCAAGATGAGGCACTGTAATCTTAACTCTGAAAGAATGGGAGGTCTGGTTGGGGAATTGGGAGAAAACACACTCGGTGTTAGAACTCGATTCGGTCGTGTATGGATTCCTCGTTTTGGGGATCTATGGGTAAAGATCATGGATGAAGCTTACAAGACCCGATACTCCATTCATCCTGGTGCCACAAAGATGTATCAAGATATGAAGAAAGATTATTCGTGGCCGGGTATGAAGCGCGACATGATGGAGTGTGTGAGTAGTGCCTTACTTGTTTGCAAGTGAAGGCCGAGCATCAAAAGCCGTATGGGAAGATCCAACCTTTGGATATACCGGAATGGAAGTGGGAGCACATCACCATGGATTTCATTACGAAGCTACCACGTACTTCGAAAGGGTACGATGAAATATGGGTGATTGCGGACCGTCTGAAGAAGAGTGCTCACTTCCTACCGATCAGCGAGACATATTCATCCGATAGGTTGGCTGACATGTTCATCAAGGAGATTGTAACTCGTCATGGTGTGCCGATGTCCATTGTGTTTGATCATGACACCCGGTTTACCTCCAAATTCTGGAAGAAATTCGATGATGCTATGGGGACGAGGTTACATATTAGCACGACTTATCATCCCCAAACTGATGGTCAGTTAGAAAGGACCATTCAGACGTTGGAAGACATGCTTCAGGCATGTGTGATTGATTTTGGAGGAAGTTGGGATGACCACTTACCGTTAGCTGAATTCTCGTACAACAATAGCTATCATGCCAGCATTGGCATGCCACCATACGAGATGCTATACGGTAGGAGACGCAGAACACCCGTTTGTTCGGTGACATTGGTCAGAAAGAGTTGGGAGCATCAACGTAATCGAGGCTACAATTGAGAAGCTTGAGAAGATCAAAGCCTTCATGAAGGCAGCCAAAGATAGACAGAAGTCGTATGCCCATAAACGACGTAGACCAATTGAGTTCCGGGTGGGTGACCGGGTTATGTTGAAGGTCTCACCTTGGAAGGGTATTATTCGCTTCCGAAAGCGGGGAAAGTTGAGCCCGAGATACATAGGCCATTTCCGAATCATTGCTCGAGTAGGAGAGGTGGCCTATAGATTAGAGTTACCCGATGAGTTAAGTGGAATTCACCTAACATTCCATGTATCTCATGTGAGAAAGTGCTTAGCCGATGAAGGCATGATTGTTCCATTGGAGGATATCGAAGTAGAGGAACGACTCAATTATGTGGAGCAACCAGTGGCAATCATTGATCGAAAGGAAAAGAGGTTGAAGAATAAAGTGGTTCCCCTTGTGCGTGTACAGTGGAAGCACAGGAAGGGATCCGAGTCTACGTGGGAGACTGAAGAAGAGATGAGGCAGCATTACCCACAATTCTTTGAGGAATAACAGGTTTCAAGGACGAAACCTATTTAAGGGGGGTGGACTTGTAACACTCAGTTATTTTTAAAGTCAAAGAAAGAAGAATAAGTAAAGAAAAGAAGGAAAAGAAATAAAACCCAAGTCTAGGGGTAAAAAGTGTGTGCAGGATCGTTGAAGGGTGTGAGTTACAACACAACAACACAAAGAGGAGATTAACCAAACTTTAATTAAGCAGTAAACTAGATTAACCAAGATAAGACACTAAGAACACAAGTAATGAAAGAGACAGAACACAAAGAACACAAGTATATGGTTTTCAAAAAGGCAGTATATTGCTTTCTCTATGTTCTATTACAAGTGTTACAAAGCATAAATAAAAGTTACAAGAACATGAGATACTTATACTACATCCTACAGCTGGCTATACATTGAAAGCCAGCTGGATACAATTGACTAGAGACAAAAAAATCAATTATAGAGTCAAAAGGCAAATTGCCTTTTGACTTGTGACTATGACATGCCATAGCTCACATCCTTTTCTATTACAAAAAGGATAAAGTACATAAAGTAGAAAGAATACAGACTCAAGACCTCAATGTACAGTTACCAAAAGCATGGACCTTATCACCAAACCATGTTAGTTGATGACTTGCAGAGTTGCAGCAGAAAGATTTCCAGCTTTATAAAACAGTACATCAGCTAAAGCATATGTTAAAAGTCTTCGGAAGAAATCTGTCTTCATGAACTTGAAACTTCGGAAGACTTTGTCTCTGAGGCTTTGGAAGACTTCATCTTTGGCTTCGGAAGATGTTGGTCTTGGCTTCAGAAGATTTCACACTTAGAGTATTTCTGTTGCACATGTGAAACTTCCGAAGCATTCCACTTCAATGCACTTGTGCAGCATACAGCAGAGACTAAAGATGTTTAGGTTGCATCAGCCTCTTCATTAATCTCTACAAACTCCCCCTAGGCTGATGCTACCAAAACACTTAGAAAACTTTAGATATTAACAGTCCTCATTACGATGATCACCATTCCTTTCTTCATAAGTTGATCAGGATCCTTCAGGCTGTCAAAGTGTCTTCTCATGTGAAAGAGATCATGCAGAGGCAACTGAAACATATCTTGCCATGTATAAATGTCTTCAATGCCTTGATCTCTAATAACATGCCATCTTTCTGGATTTGTGGTGTATGTCCAAGACAAGATGGGTCTTCCTGATGCTAGAGGAGCTACTAAAGTTGGAGTTGGTTGAGCATCCTCTGGCTGCACATCCTCAGGTTGTTTTGATTCATCCTGAGGTTCAAAAGAGGATGCAGGCTTCTTCTTCTTCTTAGACTTTGGTTTAGAAGTCATCCTCTTCTTTCTCTTTCCAAATTTTAAGTGAGAAGACTGGCCTGCAGCACCAGATTGATCTTCACTGTCTCTCTCAGTTGCGACTTCCTCTCTCTCAGGCTCAGAAGGAGAGGGAGGTTGACCCTGCTGTGGATCAGAAGATGAAGCTTGCTGAGCATTAGCAGGAGGCCCGGGTTGTGTTGTGTCTGTTTGTTCAACCATAACCTCTACTTGAGGTGGGGCCTAACTTGGAGTGGAGTGTAAGTCAGTGAGCACTCCACTCTTGATCTTCTGCTTGATTACCCTGATATGCTCATCCATAGTGGATAGAGACATGGGTCCAAGTCTCCTTCCGGAGAATCCATACAGCTTCAAGAAGCTCATCATCCTCTGCCTATCAGCAGACTTCTTCATGCTCTTTTGGATGATGGCTCTTGACTTTGCAGCTTCTTCCCTCATCTTCCTCTTTGTTGTGTTTCTTTCCTTGACTAGCTCAAGCTCAAGTTGTTTAAAATACTCAAACTCAACATAGTCATGAGGTAAGGGAAGGAGTGCATCTGCCTGATAGAGACCTGTGGCACTCAGGTAGTTGATCATCTTGATTCTGTCTTCTTCCTTATCTACCTGAGGTTCTTATTGAACCACATCCTCTTGTTCAGGGCTTTCTTGAACTGGTGAGAGGGTAGGCATACCTCTGTACAGTCTTTTTCTTTTTCTTTCTTCTTTGATCTGTGCTAGGAGTTCTGCATCTTCTGCCTCCTTCTTCTCTATTGACCATTCCAGATCAACCAGCTCATTCAATTCATCCAAGGGGAGAGAAATGATATTATCTATGTCATAGTTCCTAGTCTGCACATAGTTAATCCTGACTACCCTTAACTCATCATTCTGAGTGTCTGGTCTGGGGGCAGCCCTGATTGCAGACTCCATGAGTCTTGGAGACTTAGTAGAGGAACCTTCTCCCCTTAGCCTCCTTTTCCTCTCTCTCTCCTCCTCCTCAATCTCCTCAGATGTCATTTTTCTTTTCCCTTTGTCACTCACAGACCTCTGTGACTCAGGGTAGAGAGAGCTTTGGCCTTCATTGCTCATTGCAGCATCTGAGCTCAGGCCAGAGAGAGGTTGAGAAGCACCTTCACCAGCAGTGTCTCAGAAGGTATATGGATCTCTGCAGCAGTTGGAGATGATGAGACAGGGCTCTCAGGTTCTGTCACTGGGCCTTCAGTCAAGGTTTCCCCTATGAAGCTAATCTTAGGGTCTACCTTAACATCCAGTTGACCGATGATATTGCCATTGCCTTAGTCTCCTTCTTAGGCTGAACTCTACAATGATCCTGTCTTGGATTCTTCTAGCCATTCAGTCAGCTTGTCTTGATTGGCTTGAGTTGACAAGTGGCATGTTGACTAGATCCAGACCTTCATAGTAGTTCAAGGTCTGAAAATTAAAAACTTCTTGCTGTCCTTGAACTCTTATGATGATGAGAGCCTTTCAGTTGTTGTCATACCTCCATCCAATGATGTGATTAAAGGATGATGAAGGTGACATGGCTCTTGGTATCCCATCCTCAAATAGACTCTGTATGAAGGAGTCTATGTAGTCCACATCAATGTGATCTAGAGGAGGTTGCTGAGAATGCACAGTTGCAAGTGAGGATGGTGAGTCCTCAATGTCCATTCATTCAGAGGAACTCCCTGGTTCTGTGGCTATAACGACTTTCTCCCCCTTTTTGGTAGCATCACCCACTTGCATTGGTGAGCTAGAGGATAGATCAATCACATCCACAGGTTCTTGTGTTCCTGGTTGAGCTCTCCTTAAGGGTCTCCCAGCTAGTTTTTCCTTAAGATATGAAATCTCAAGTTGTTGATCATTGATTCTATTGTTTAAGGTAATCACTTGAGATTCAAGGTGACTGACCTTTGAGACTAAATAGGTGCATGTTTTGGATAGTTGTTGCACCTTTAGTCTCAGAGCCCCCTCATCTTCATCAGAAGAATCACTGGGGGTGGAGAAGATTGGACCAGAGTCGTTTCTCTCATGACCAGTTCTTAGTTATTGGCTACTGGATTTCTTCTGCTTACTGGCAGTCTCAGTTGAGATGTCAGCAGGCTGAGTTGCCATGGTTGAGGTCTTAATGATGTAATCACTTGCAGAAGTGAGAGCCTCTTCCATATGGACATCCTGAACAAGTTCAGAAGTATCCACCTCAGTTGTAGGTGACTGATGTGGGATAGATGTAGGAGACTCAGGAGTATTCATCTCTCTTGGAGTAGGGGAAAAGAAGAGAGACTCATTATACTCACTAAAACCTAGATCTTCATCAGTGTAGAAGTCAAGGATGGGAATTGGTTGGTTGAGATCTATAGGCTGGGGATGGTAACTGTCTCCTGAAGGTTGATCACTTGAGTGTTGAGACTCAGAGTGATGGCTTAAAGCAGTAGGGCTAATGAGCTCATCAGGCTGAGCATGAGGAACCTCAGCACTGATTCTAGAAAAGATGGGAGTGGTCTGCTCCTCAGGAGAAATGGGAGCTCCAGTATCCACTTCTTCCAGTATTGGTGGTATATGGGGGCCTCCTCAGATGAATAGTCTGAGCAGGGGTTCGTTTGGATTTTCTTTGGTAGGTGATGGATATTTGAGGCTGTGTAGGTGTTTGAACAACAGCAGGTGTGGGTTCAACACTAGCTTGTGCTGCTAGGTTGTCACCTTGAGCAATGAGCTCTAACATTTTTGGGACTAGGGCTGTTTATACCCCAGAGAATCCAACAGTGGACTTTCTCAATGTTTTAAAGATGTCGGGCTTCATCTGTCCCAATTTAAGAGTGTTACATGTTTCCCTTAACTGTGAGCCCAGTTCACAGTTAAGAATGTACTGGACATATCTAGGAAACATGTAGTACTCTAAGGAGTCTAAATTAGCAAGCAAATTTGTATAAACAAATTGAGAGTACCTGAATTTTACCCCTTGAACCATTCCATGGACTATGAAGGAGAGATCTTCAAGAATCTGGTCCCATCCACCATGCTTGTTTGATAAGCTGTGAATGACCACATGGAGCAGGAATCTTCATTTGGATGACACCTTCCCTTTTCTGAAGGTCTTTACAGAGAAATCTCCCTCGTAGCCCATCTGCTCAAAGGAATGATTTACAACTTCCTTTGGAAAGAACACCTCACCTTCTTCATCATCCAGCTGAAGATGTCGGTTGATGATGGCCGGAGTGAAGAAGATTGTTCTCCCTACACTGTGGCAGACAGCGCCTTCTCCCCGTCCATAATTACCTCTTGGCAGGTCTTCTAGAATTCAAGCAACTGATCCTCATAGAGGGGAGGATCAATGGTTAGGGAGGTGAAGTAGTGGGACAGAGACAAGAAACAGCAAACCTCTGAGAAATGAGGTTCTTTCTCAGAGCATAACAGAGCAACTTGATTGTGTTGTCTGTGTAGCTGCATGGTAAAGTTGGGATCATTTTTGTGAGCAAGGTTAGCCATTGTGAGGTAGCTTAAGAACGAAGAAAGAAACAAAGAAAGAAATTTCAGAGAGAAAATTTTGGGTTTAGATTTGAAGGAAGAGCAGATGATAGAAGAGGGGGAAACCGTTAGGTTCATATGAGAGAAAGGGATTTCAGATAAAGTTTAATGAAAGAGGATAAACTTTGAAATCCGGATGTCGGTCCCACCTCTGAAAAAGCTTCAGAAGGTAAATTATCTTTTTGGAAATCAACAAGCTTCAGAAGGTAAATTATCTTCGGAAGTTTTAATGAAAAAGCTTCCGAAGTTAAAATGACTTCAGAAGAGTTTCCTGAGAGTATTTGATGATTTTGCTTCAGAAGGAAGAATTAAGACTTGAGTGCTTTGTATAGAGATCAACAAAGCTTTCGAGAGTTAATTATTGCTTCGGAAGGAAAAGGTCCTTGATAATAAGTAAGTGTCTAAGATAACTATTTAAGCTTCGGAAGATAAAATTGAAATTTCTTCCGAAGGTAAATTTCTTAGACAGTTAAATATTTTGAAGGTGTGATTTTCTTCTGAAGATAAAATGCATAACTTCCAAAGTATAAAATCATCAATTAATCTAAGGAAAGTTCTTCCAATCCAAGAGAAAAACATGAGCTTATCAGATGATGGAATAGACAACTTAGAACACACATTTTTTTAAGAAATAATAATAATTAGTTTTAAGAAAAATTTACTCAAGGTTGATCATCCCAATAGCTGATATTAGATATTTAAATCTTTGCTCATCAAAAGCCTTTGTAAACAAATCAACATATTGTTCATCTGTGTGAACCTTGACTAGTTTAATTAATCCCTTTTCATAATTATCTCTTATTAGATGATACCTGATATTGATGTGCTTTGTCCTTGAGTGCTGCACAGGGTTCTCTGTAATTGAGATAGCACTGTTGTTGTCTATGTGGATTGGAGTCTCCTTGAAATTTAACCCATAGTCTAGCATTTGATTCTAAATCCAAAGCACCTGAGCACAGCAGCTAGCAGCAGCAATGTATTCAGCTTCAGCAGTTGATGCAGAGACATAGGATTGTTTCTTGCATTGCCATGAGACAACCCTTCCACCAAGAAATTGACATCCCCCAGATGTAGACTTTGCAGTCATATTGCAACCACCATAATCACTATCTGTATAAGCATACAGATTGAAGTCAGAATTCTTGGGATACCATAGACCAAGTGTTGATGCACCTTTAGGTATCTTAGAATCCTTTTGATAGTGATAAGATGAGACATCTTAGGGTTGGCTTGATATCTTGCACAGATGCATGTAGCAAACATGATATCAGGCCTACTAGCAGTAAGATACATACGAGACCCATCATAGCCCTGTATAAGTGTTCATCTACACACTCCCCCTCAAGATCAGGACCAAGGGAGTGATTTTTGGCTATGGGTGTCTTAGCAATCTTACAGTCAGTCATATTGAACCTTTTGAGTATGTCTTGAACATACTTTGACTGACTTATGAAGATGCCATCTTCAACTTGCTTCACTTGAATTCCCAAAAAGAAATTGAGTTCCCCCATGGCACTCATTTCAAATCTATCTTTCATCAGCTTCTCAAAGTCTTTGCAGAGCTTTGGATTAGTTGAACCAAAGATGACGTCATCCATATATACTTGAACTAGCAATATGTATTTTCCTTGTCCTTTGATGAAGAGAGTTCCATCTATAGTACCTCTCCTGCATCCATGTTTACAGAGATACTCAGATAGTGTCTCATACCACTTCCTGGGTGCCTGATGCAGCCCATAGAGAGCTTTGTCAAGCTTGCAGACATAATCAGGATGATCAGGATCTACAAAACTATGTGGTTGTTTGACATAAACCTCTTTATCTATCACTCCATATAAGAAGGCACATTTCACATCAAGTTGAAAGAACTTGAAGTTCTTGGATGCATCAAATGCCAGGAATATCCTAACAGCTTCTAATACTTGCCACTGGAGCAAAGACATTAGTGTAGTCAATCCCTTCTTCTTGTGTGTATCCTTGAACAACCAGTCTAGCTTTGTTTTTGATAATAATGCCTCTATCACCTTCTTGTCCTAAACACCCATTTGGTTCCTATTGTAGTCTTCCCAGAAGGAAGAGGACAAAGGTTCCAAACTTTCTGTCTTTTGAATTGAAGCAGCTCTTGTTGCATAGCTTCAACCCAACTTCCATCCTTTAGAGCCTCCTCAACTTTCTTTGGCTCTATCTGAGATAAAAAACAAGAGTGAAGACAAACATTTGCTTCATGGGTTTGTCCTCTTGTCTTTACCCCGGAGACAACATTTCCAATGATGTTTGTGTTAGGATATAGACTTGTGGATCCTAAGCTGAGGAATCACAACAAGTTGTTGGGAAAGATCTAAATTTGAAAAATTTAGATCTGGCATAGATGTTTCTCCCACCACATCAGCACATTTTTCAAGTGAAACTTCATCCAGCAGTGTGTGACATCATTGATGTTCTCATCTATGGTGTGGTTAGTGACATCCAGAAATCCTTAGTCACTGTTACCATCACCATTGTTGTCTTCCACAGTTGAGGTGTTCTTATCTAGTTGTAAAGCCTTTGAGCTGTAATTTAAAGGCATACCAGATCTATCAGCTGAATTTGTCATTGTTGTGCTAATAGAAACCTCATTTGCAGAAGTAGTTCCAACTGGAGCTGAAGATGTATGACTTGAAGGTCTTCCTAGCTCAAATCTTGGGTCAGGATCACCTGTATTTAAATTTTATTCAGATCCTAAAACATTCTCACAAGATTTATTAAGGCAGTTGGTAACTAAATCGAGATCAAATAGCCATCTGGACCAGAACCAGCAACACATGGTGTGTGTTCATTGAAGGTTACATTGGCTGACTCCTCAACTATTCTAGTTCTAAGATTGTACACTCCATAAGCCTTAGCTTGGGAAGAGTATCCAATAAAGTGTCCATCATCCGATTTCTCAGCAAACTTGGCAATTTGATCTTTGTATTCAAGATGGTGCAAGGACATCCAAATGACTTGAGAAAACCAATGAAAGGTTTTCTCTTGTGCCAAAGTTCATAAGGAGTCTTCCCATGAGTCTTAACTACTAAAACTTTGTTCTGCACATAGCATGCAGTGTTGACTGCCTCTGCCCAGAAGGTGATGGGCAGTTTAGAGTCAGACAGCATGGTTCCTACAGCTTCAATCAGTGTCCTGTTTCTCCTCTCAGTAACACCATTTTGCTGAGGAGTCCTCGGAGCACTAAATTGTCTTGCAATACCCTTATCATCACAAAATGTATCAAGGGTTTGATTCTTGAATTCTGTTCCTTGATCACATCTTATGATTTTGACCTTGTGAACAGACTGATTCTCAATCTTTAAGATGAAATTCTTCAGAATCTCAGGAGTCTCATCCTTAGTTCTAAGGAAAAAGACCCAAGTGAATCTTGTAAAATCATCTGTGATCACTAGACAGTATGAGGTCCTTCCTAAACTCATTACACTAGTGGGGCCAAAGAGATCCATATGTAACAAGTGTAGGAGTGTAGTGATGATGTTCATTTCCTTAGGCTTATGAGATACCATATGTTGCTTCCCTTTCAGGCATGCAACACGGTGATCATCACTTGTAAACTCTTTCTTTTGCATTCCAGTTACCAGATCATGCTTAATCAATTTATTCATGTTCTTAAAGTTTACATGGCACATCTTTTATGCCATAGGAAAGATTCATCACTATGGCTTTAGATAGTAAGCATGAAACTTTTCCGGAGGGAGAGGTTTCTTGCAAGTCCATCTTGTACATGTTTCCTTTCCTGGGGGCTCTAAGCAGGATATGCTCATGAGGAATGACCACACCAGGCTTAAGAACAATGCACTCATGCTCAGTAAAAAGCATGTTATGACTCTGATCACAAAATTGAGATACACTCAGAAGATTATATCCAAGCTCTTTAACAAAGTTTACCTTTTCAATGCTGAGCTTACCATTTGTGACCTTGCCCCTTCCTGAAATGTAACCACCTTCATCTCCTCCGGAAGCAACAGGTCCTCCATCGATCCTTTCAAAGTTCTGGAGTAGTGACCTATTACCAGTCATGTGCTTGGAGCAGCCACTGTCTATGATCCAAACATTTCTGTTTGTCTTCAGCTGTCCCTATACAAAAGAGATTGATTAGTTACATCTAGAAACCCAATCCTTACTTGTCTTGGGCTTATTTACAGAAGGTATTTCAACAGTGATAGATCCTATGGTTGTACTAAGAGTATCTTGAGCTGTTGTAGATGGAGAAATCTCAGTCACTCGGTCTTTCTTAGACATCCACACCACCTTTGGAGTCTTAGACTTGACCTTCAAAACTTCGGAAGCTTGTGGAACTTCGGAAGTTTTGATGACTGATACTTCGGAAGATTCTGCAGACACTGCAGCAGATTTCAGTGCTTCGGAAGAATTCCTTTCTTCCGAGACCAATATTTCTTCCGAAGGTAATTTTCCATTTCCCTTCTTTTTAGATTTGAGACTTCCAAAGGAAACTAGTTTTCCTTCTGAAGCCAGAATCTTCTTGAAACTCTTTGAAGCCTTTGTTTTGGCCATGTGGACAGTACCTTTAGGATTGAAGGGACAATCCTTTGCAATGTGAGTAGTGCTGTCACACATAACACAATTCATCTTCTTCTTCACAAGAGCTTTTTCATGAGAATAAGACTATTTTTGGTCACATCCCTTCTCCACCTTCTTCTTTACAGATGCTGAGACAGTCTTCTTGGGCGGAGGACTGTGCTTGGAGTTTGATGGTCCTGGTTGTGCAGTAGTGGTACACAGCAAATCAGTCTTTTTCTTGCTACTGAGATGAGTTGAACAAGAACCTTAGCAGAAGAGTTTTGGTTGATGTCTTCAGTCCCTACCACTTTAAACCTTGCAGAAATAAAAACTTGTTTCTGCTTAGAGTCAAAAGCAGCCTACCTCTTGAGCCTTCCTTGCCTTTCTTTTGCTCTTTCTGATCAAGTTCTTTCTCATGGACTTGGTCATCACAGTCTTCACTTTCTCCTCAGAAGGACAGTGGCCCTTCTTGGAATCCTCTTCTTCACTCTTAGTAGAGGGATTCTTCACTATCTCTTCTTCATCCTCCTCACTCATAGGATCTATGAGAGGAAGCTCATCTTCACAAGTTCCACACCTAGGGGGTCTTATAGACAAGTTTGTGTGTGGAGGAGCTATCTCATTTGATCCCAGTCCCTGTCTGTTTTGATAGCATACTTTGTTATGCAGGGATAAGGATATCATGTTCTTAAAGGTCTTTTCTTCAAGAACATTCTTTTCTGCCCTGCCTTTGCTGATCACAAGCTCAGCCTAGCACTCAGTTAGCTTGGTTATGAGATCTTGAATTTGAGTTCTAAAATCTGTGTGTTCATGTTTTAGAACTGAAATGGTTTTCTCTAAGTCCTCTATTTTCAGCTTACAATCATTTTCAGACTTTCTAAAATCAGATTTTAAAATATTTAAGGACTCAATATCATATCTCAATTCCATGTTATAGGACCTGTACCTATTAAGTTTAGCAATGCATTCAGGAGTACCGAGATGTTCCAATACCTTGGCTTCATCATGATCTGCCATCAGTGCTTGGTTTGGAGAAGCATCTTCCACCTGAAAGCTCCAGTCAAAGCCTCCTTCTTCAATAGCAATAGCAGCTTGCTGCTTTGACTTCTCATTATGAAGAGCTTTGTCAGTGTAGTTTGGTCTGGATTGTGTTTGGCCACCATTGGTTCTAGGTGCCTTACACTCTCTAGCAAAGTGGCCCATCAAGTTATAGTTGTAACACTTGACTTTGCCTTTGTCCAGTCCAAACTTTCCACCGGTTGCGTTGCTTGGAAACTTCCTTCCAGTCCTCTTGTAGAACTTCTTGGCTCTGTGAGTGAGAAGAGCCATCTGCTGGACTATTTACATGTACTCCAGATCATCTGGATGGATACAGTCCAAGTCTTCAAGAGTGAAAAGAGAGTTGCCATTGCTTTCATCAGAAGACACAAATGCTTGAGAAGAGCTTGTCTCTTGGAATGGGCTTCCTTGAGTGTAGTTCTCCCTTGGTGTCTCTGGGAAGGTGATGAAAGGACTCTTGGGTGAGTTGTCAGGGTAGCATATAAGATGATGTTTGGGTTCTATGCTATACCTTTCAACCACATGTAGGGCTGAACCCATTTAATTGTTGGAGTTGCCAGATGAACCCTGCATGTTCATTTCCATCTAGTAGCCACTGAGAATCCCATATGACTCTGTCAAAGTGAGAGTTTTGAGATTTTCAGTTCTCTTGATCACCACACAGTAGTGTGTCCATTGCCTAGGAAGTGAGGACATGAACTTCCTTACAATATCTCTATTCTCAAGAGCAACTCCTCCATCCACTAGGGTATCAACAATCTCAACATACCTGAAGTATTGCTGAGTCATGGTCTCACTTATTTTGAAGGTGAGGTTTTCAAACTGCTGCTTCAGGAGATCCTTCTTGTTCTCCTTGGCTTCAGAAGAACCCTCATACATCAGTTTCAGTGCATCCCACAGCTGTTTAGTTGTTTTGCACTTCATGAAACCTCTGTATACAGAGTTTGGTAGGGCAGTTTGAAGAGCTGTCATGGCTTTCCTGTCAATCTCTACTCTTTACTTATCTTCATCAGAGTAGTTAGTCACATCATTGGGGATCATACCAGCACCAGTAGCAGAGGGTGTGCTCGGTATGAAAGG
This sequence comes from Flaveria trinervia, assembly GCA_025506515.1. Taxonomy (NCBI): domain Eukaryota; kingdom Viridiplantae; phylum Streptophyta; class Magnoliopsida; order Asterales; family Asteraceae; genus Flaveria; species Flaveria trinervia. Next base: position 42,251,847 of record CM046442.1, read on the forward strand.
TCCATTCTCAATAGACTCCCATATCCTTGAATCGAGAGACCTGATGAAACCTTTCATTCTTAAACACCAGGTGTCAAACTCATCTAGATTGATCAGTGGGGACTTGTTCATGGTTCGAGTTTCCATATCGGTTTTGGAAATGGCTGCCATTTGAAAAGTTTGGTATTTGTGTGTGTGAGGGATCTTAAGATGGTGAGATCTTATATCAAGAGCCTGAACGCTCTGATACCAAATGCATGATCGTTGAAGGGTGTGAGTTACAACATAACAACACAAAGAGGAGATTAACCAAACTTTAATTAAGCAGTAAACTGGATTAACCAAGATAAGACACTAAGAACACAAGTAATGAAAGAGATAGAACACAAAGAACACAAGTATATGGTTTTCAAGAATGCAGTATATTGCTTTCTCTATGTTCTATTACAAGTGTTACAAAGCATAAATAAAAGTTACAAGAACATGAGATACTTATACTACATCCTACAGCTGGCTATACTTTGAAAGCCAGCCGGATACAATTGACTAGACACAAAGAAAATCAATTATAGAGTCAAAAGGCAGATTGCCTTTTGACTTGTGACTATGACATTGTAGGATTCTGAGTGCCCAAGACACTTAGAATATTGATGTGGTTAGTACGTAATGATCGAAATCGGGTTATACCCAATAACAAGCTTTGCAAACAGCACTTAATGTTTAATTGATGATATGATCATGCAATTAAATATTTACACCAATTAGAAAATGGGTTTTCTAAATAAGTTGCATATGAGAGGGAACAACTTATTAGGATATTTTGTTCAATAATATTATTTGATGTGTTATTTAAATTAGTTAGATGACACCAAATAATAATGAGAGAATATAACTTATAAAGATAAATGATCAATTTTATAAGTTATATAACTTGTACATACAATTAAATGGTTAATTGTATGTCTAGTTACAAGACATTTTAACATGTGTGTATGTGTTCAAATTAAAAGGGGGAAACCCTTTTGGTTTCAATAATTTCGCCCCCCCCCCCCTTGATTGTCATTGGACCTTTTTCTTTGAACACATCACATATTATTAAGTCTTGTCCCATTTGATCTCTTACTTTCTCTTCACATGAAATAGACAAAAACCTCCCACTTTTCTCTCTAAATTTTTGGCCAGCAGCAAGAAGAGGGTTTTGTGGTTGTTTTGGTGTCATCTCCCTAGCTAGAAGAGGTGTTTGCAAGGAGGCTTGGGGTATACTAGCTTGAGGGGTCCTTCCTTGGAGCCTTGGCCGATTTTCTAGCATCTTATCATCCTATTTTGGTCGATTTTCAGCTGGAGAAAGAGGTAGTCATCACAGCTCATTGTGGCTGTGATTTATGTAGTTTAACATATGTTCATAGCTTGTTCATTCACATATCAATGATCCTTTTGATTTGGGTTTGTTTTTCCATCTTAAAACATCATTAAGAACACAAAATTTTCAGATTATAAACATGTTATAATGTCTATCTTCCGCTGCGCTTTTCAGAAAGTTTAAAAGGTTAAACTTGTTTTCTTGTGTTCTAACAACCCATCAGACATGCCATAGCTCACATCCTTTTCTATTACAAAAAGGATAAAGTACATAAAGTAGAAAGAATACAGACTCAAGACCTCAATGTACTGTTACCAAAAGCATGGGCCTTATCACCAAACCATGTTAGTTGATTACTTGCAGAGTTGCAGCAGAAAGATGTCCAGCTTTATAAAACAGTACATCAGATAAAGCATATGTTAAAAGTCTTCGGAAGAAATCTGTCTTCATGAACTTGAAGCTTCGGAAGACTTTGTCTCTGAGGCTTTAGAAGACTTCATCTTGGCTTCGGAAGATGTTGGTCTTGGCTTCAGAAGACTTCACACTTATAGTATTTCTGTTGCACATGTGAAACTTCCGAGGCATTCCACTTCAATGCACTTGTGCAGCATACAGGAGAGACTAAAGAAGTTTAGGTTGCATCAGCCTCTTCATTAACCTGTACAGTGTCCAAAAGGACAAATTGTTTCAAAAAGTTGGTGTAAAAGGTGGTATAGCCGCCCATATGTCATATACACACTGACTTTCGGGATTTAGAGAGAGAAAGAGCAGCAATTCTCAGTTTTGAAGAAGAACTAGAAAGAATTCGAATTCAAGGTAAGAGTTCATGCTTTTATGGTGTTCTTAACTGGTCTTATCCTCGGGTTTATGCTTATGTGTGTTTGTATGTGTTCAGGTATGTTGTTTTTAGTGGGTTCTAAGCGGTTGAATTCAATTTGCAAACGAGTTTAGAGTCAGACAGCATGGTTCTTGCAGCTTCAATCAGTGTCCTGTTTCTCATCTCAGCAACACCATTTAGCTGAGGAGTCCTGGGAGCACTAAATTGTCTTGCAATACCCTTATTATCACAAAATGTATCAAGGGTTTGATTCTTGAATTCTGTTCCTTGAACACATCTTATGATTTTGACCTTGTGATCAGACTGATTCTCAATCTTTAAGATGAAATTCTTCACAATCTCAGGAATCTCATCCTTAGTTCTAAGGAAAAAGACCAAGTGAATCTTGTAAAATCATCTGTGATCACTAGACAGTATGAGGTCCTTCCTAAACTCATTACACTGGTGGGGCCAAAGAGATCCATATGTAACAAGTGTAGGGGTGTAGTGATGGAGTTCATTTCCTTAGGCTTATGAGATACCTTATGTTGCTTCCCTTTCAGGCATGCAACACAGTGATCATCACTTGTAAACTCTTTCTTTGGAATTCTAGTTACCAGATCATGCTTAATAAATTTATTCATGTTCTTAAAGTTTACATGGCACATTCTTTTATGCCATAGGAAAGATTCATCACTATTGGCTTTAGATAGAAAGCATGAAACTTCTCCGGAGGGAGAGGTTTCTTGCAAGTCCATCTTGTACATGTTTCCTTTCCTGGGGGCTCTAAGCAGGATATGCTCATGAGGAATGACCACACCTGGCTTAAGAACAATGCACTAATGCTTAGTAAAGAGCATGTTATGACTCTGATCACAAAATTGAGATACACTCAGAAGATTGTATCCAAGCTCTTTAACAAAGTTTACCTTTTCAATGCTGAGCTTACCATTTGTGACCTTGCTCCTTCCTGAAATGTAACCCCCTTCCTCTCCTCCAAAAGCAACAGTCCTCCATCGATCCTTTCAAAGTTCTGGAGTAGTGACCTATTACCAGTCATGTGCCTGGAGCAACCACTGTTTATGATCCAAACATTTCTGTTTGTCTTCAGCTGTTCCTGTACAAAAGAGAATGATTAGTTACATCTGGAAACCCAATCCTTGCTTGTCTTGGGCTTATTTACAGAAGGTAATTCAATAGTGATAGATCCTATGGTTGTACTAAGAGGATCTTGAGCTGCTGAGATGAGTTGAACAAGAACCAGAACTCTTAGCAGAAGAGTTTTGGTTGATGTCTTCAGTCCCTACCACTTTAAACCCTGCAGAAATAAAAACTTGTTTCTGCTTAGAGTCAAAAGCAGCTTTGATCTCTTGAGCCTTCCTTGCCCTTCTTTTGCTCTTTCTGATCAACTTCTTTATCATGGACTTGGTCATCACAGTCTTCACTTTCTCCTAAGAAGGATAGTGGCCCTTCTTGGAATCCTCCTCTTCGCTCTTAGTAAGGGATTCTGCACTATCTCTTCTTCATCCTCCTCACTCATAGGATCTATGAGAGGAAGCTCATCTTCACAAGTTACACACCTACGGGGTCTTACAGACAAGTTTGTGTGTGGAGGAGCTATCTCATTTGATCCCAGTCCCTGTCTATTTTGATAGCACACTTTGTTGTGCAGGGATGAGGATATCATGTCCTTAAAGGTCTCTTCTTCAAGAACATTCATTTCTGCCCTGGCTTTGCTGATCACAAGCTCAGCCTAGCACTCAGTTACCTTGGGTTTGAGATCTTAAATTTGAGTTCTAAAATCTATGTGTTCATGTTTTAGAACTGAAATGGTTTTCTCTAAGTCCTCTATTTTCAGCTTATAATCATTTTCAGACTTCCTAAAATCAGATTTTAAAATATTTAAGGACTCAATATCAGATTTCAATTCCAAGTTATAGGACATGTACCTATTAACTTTAGCAATGCATTCAGGAGTACAGAGATGTTCCAATACCTTGGCTTCATCATGATCTGCCATCAGTGCTTGGTTTGGAGAAGCATCTTCCACCTGAAAGCTCCAGTCAAAGCCTCCTTCTTCAACAGCAATAGCAGCTTGCTTCTTTGACTTCTCATTATGAAGAGCTTTGTCAGTGTAGTTTGGTCTGTATTGTGTTTGGCCACCATTAGTTCTAGGTGCCTTACACTCTCTGGCAAAGTGGCCCATCAAGATACAGTTGTAACACTTGACTTTGCCTTTGTCCAGTCCAAACTTTCCAACGGTTTCATTGCTTGGAAACTTCCTTCCAGTCCTCTTGTAGAACTTCTTGGCTTTGTGAGTGAGAAGAGCCATCTGCTGGACTATTCCATGTACTCCAAATCATCTGGATGGATACAGTCCAAGTCTTCAAGAGTGAAAAGGGAGTTGCCACTGCTTTCATGAGAAGACACAAATGCTTGAGAAGAGCTTGTCTCTTGGAATGGGCTTCCTTGAGTGTAGTTCTCCCTTGGTGTCTCTGGGAAGGTGATGAAAGGACCCTTGGGTGAGTTTTCAGGGTAGCATATAAGATGATGTTTGGGTTCTATGCTATCCCTTTCAACCACATGTAGGGCTGAACCCATTTGATTGTTGGAGTTTCCAGTTGAACCCTGCATGTTCATTTCCATCTGGTAGCCACTGAGAATCCCATATGACTTTGTCAAAGTGAGAGTTTTGAGATTTTTAGTTCTCTTGATCACCACACAGTAGTGTGTCCATTGCCTAGGAACTGAGGACATGAGCTTCCTTACAATGTCTCTATTCTCAAGAGCAACTCCTCCATCCACTAGGGTATCCACAATCTCAACATACCTGAAGTATTGCTGAGTCATGGTCTCATCTATTTTGAAGGTGAAGTTTTCAAACTGCTGCTTGAGGAGATCCTTCTTGTTCTCTTTGGCTTCAGAAGAACCCTCATACATCAGTTTCAGTGCATCCCACAGCTGTTTAGCTGTTTTGCACTTCTTGAAACCTCTGTATACAGAGTTTGGAAGGGCAGTTTTAAGAGCTGTCATGGCTTTCCTGTCAATCTCTACTCTCTTCCTATCTTCAGTAGAGTAGTTAGCCACATCCTTGGGGATCATACCAGCACCAGTAGCAGTGGGTGTGCTGGGTATGAAAGGTCCATTCACAATAGACTCCCACATTCTTGAGTCGAGAGACCTGATGAAACCTTCCATTCTTAAACACCAGGTGTCAAACTCATCAAGAGTGATCAGTGGGGACTTGTTCATGGTTCCAGTTTCCATATCGGTTTTGGAAATGGCTGCCATTTGAAAAGTTTGGTATTTGTGTGTGTGAGGGATCTGAAGATGGTGATATCTTATATCAAGAGCCTGAACGCTCTCATACCAAATGCAGGATCGTTGAAGGGTGTGAGTTACAACACAACAACACAAAGAGTAGATTAACCAAACTTTAATTAAGCAGTAAACTGGATTAACCAAGATAAGACACTAAGAACACAAGTAATGAAAGAGACAGAACACAAAGAACATAAGTATATGGTATTCAAGAATGCAGTATATTGCTTTCTCTATGTTCTATTACAAGTGTTACAAAGCATAAATAAAAGTTACAAGAACATGAGATACATATACTACATCCTACAGCTGGTTATACTTTGAAAGCTAGCTGGATACAATTGACTAGACACAAACAAAATCAATTATAGAGTCAAAAGGCAGATTGCCTTTTGACTTGTGACTATGACATGCCATAGCTCACATCCTTTTCTATTACAAAAAGGATTAAGTACATAAAGTAGAAAGAATACAGACTCAAGACCTTAATGTACAGTTACCAAAAGCATGGACCTTATCACCAAACCATGTTAGTTGATGACTTGCAGAGTTGCAGCAGAAAGATGTCCAGCTTTATAAAACAGTACATCAGATAAAGCATATGTTAAAAGTCTTCGAAAGAAATCTATCTTCATGAACTTGAAGCTTCAGAAGACTTTATCTTTGAGGCTTCGGAAGACTTCATCTTTGGCTTCGGAAGATGTTGGTCTTGGCTTTAGAAGATTTCACACTTAGAGTATTTTTGTTGCACATGTGAAACTTCTAAAGCATTCCACTTCAATTCACTTGTGCAGCATACAGGAGAGACTAAAGATGTTTAGGTTGCATCAGCCTCTTCATTAACCTGTACAGTGTCCAAAAGGACAAATTGTTTCAAAAATTGGGTGTAAAAGGTGGTATGGCCGCCGATATGTCACATACACACTGAGTTTCGGGATTTAGAGAGAGAAAGAGCAGCAATTCTCGGTTTTGAAGGAAGAACTAGAAAGAATTCGAATTCAAGGTAAGAGTTCATGCTTTTATAGTGTTCTTAACTGGTCTTATCCTCGGGTTTATGCTTATGTGTGTTTGTATGTGTTCAGGTATGTTGTTTTTAGTGGGTTCTAAGCGGTTGAATTCAATTTTCAAACGAGTTTGGAGGAAGCCATACTCAAGAGCTGCAAAGGTGAGTTGTAGGACCCTTCTTTTATTAGTTTGTAACTAATTTTGGGGCTGGAAATGCATGAATGTATGTTTTTATATGTTGGACCAAAAGAACCAATGAGCCGGATCAGAAAAACCTTTAAGTCCCATAAACGTCACAACAACTACTGAAGACCACAACAACTGAAGACAACAGCTGAAGACAAAGTCTGAAGACACAAGTGCTGAAGACAAAGTCTGAAGACACAAGTGCTGAAGACAAAGTCTGAAGACACAAGTGCTGAAGACAAATTCTGAAGACACAAGTGCTGAAGACTAAGTATCAGATGTTGTCACAACAGCTGAAGAGGTCTTCTTCAGTAGTTGTGATGGTTTACCTTTCAGTAGTTTTCTTTGTTTCAATATTTGTAAAACAACTGAAGAGTATGTTCTTCAGTTGTTATGTTTCACTAGTTTCTTTTCAGTAGTTGTAATAATAGTTAACACTTAGCATTTTTGTAAGAAGATGTCAGCTGTTTGACATCTTCAGTAGTTGTGTAATTAGTATCAGTTAGTTTGTGATAAATTCTGTTAGATGTCACTATCAAGTGACATCAGCATACGTCACATCTCTTATATAAGAGGTGTCGACCTAATTCTAATTGTGACATTCCGTTACCACGAAAGCGAATATTGAATGAAATATATCTGCAGAATTCTCCCTATCTATAACCGTTTTTGTTCTTACATTGAATATCTTTTTGTTCTTGTGAATTGGCTAATTCATTGTTAGAATTCCGCTGCTATACTCTCTAATCAATCAAACGTAGATCACTGATCCTAACAAGTGGTATCAGAGCTGGTTAATCATTGATTGATCTAACAATTGATCATTGAAACTGCTAATTGATATCTATGTTTGATTGAATTAGCATTTTGCAAGAACTGGTTATAGATTATGAATTTCTGACGCTTTCGTTCATTTATTTTGAGATTCTCTTGGTTCAATTGGTTGTTGTGTTTTTGTTCTAAATCTGTTATAGCTTAATTGAATTTGATTGAATCTGAGATGACTACTCCTTCTCATGATCCTCACAATACTGGTTCCTCAACCAAGCCCCGATGCTGGTTAGGACCGAGTATAACATATGGCAGCGAAGAAGATGCTTCATCACCTGTCTGTTAACAGTTCAGGTTGTTGGACATCTGTGGTACATGGACCACATAAGCCTATGGTGAACAATCCGGAAACCAATCAAATGGTTCCGAAGAAGAAGGAACAATACTCTGATGAAGATCGGAAACTTTTTGAGATTGATGCTAAAGCCCATGGAATTCTGGCCATGGCACTGCCTAATGAAATCTATTCAGGGCTTATGCATCATGAAACTGCTCATGATCTCTGGAATGCCCTGAAGGAACAATTCGGTGGCACAGATGAGGTCTTAGCAAACAACAGAGAAATCCTTGCCCAACAATATGAGACATCTCTCATAGAAAGGGTGAGACACTTACGCAACAGTTTGAGCATTTTTCCTGCTTGATCTCTGAGCTGAAAATGATGAAACAGGAATACACCAATAGCTAGATGAATAACAGGTTCCTCAGATCACTGCCTGAGAGATGGGACAGATACACTATTGTCCTACGCTCCAGTGCAAATCTGGATAGCCTATCTCTCACCCAACTTCATGGGAAACTGCTTACATTCGAAAGAGAGATAGAGCAGAAGAGGAAACTGTCCTCATCAGGAAAGCTCACTGATGACTTTGTACCAGGGAATACTGCCTTGGTTGGTCATGAGTCAGAATATGCTGCATCTGAAAGCAATTGTGATGAGCATATTGATTTCTCTTCAAATAGTTCTGATCATGCATTTGTTGGTATTGAGAGTCATTCTGGCAGTAATAGTGACAATCTATGCTTCATCATGGATGATTTGAAAGGAATAGCTGATGATGATCTAGAAGAGATGGATATTCTGAGCCAAATGGCATGATTAATATCAGATCTTAGAAGTTCTATAAGAGAACTGGCAGGAAATTTCCTGGACTCTCTGGCAAAAACAAAGTTGGTTTTGACAAGAGTAAGTTGAGGTGTCACAAATGCCAAAGGCTGGGACACTTTGCAAGAAAGTGTAGATCAACTGGATCTAACTCTTCTGCACCCTTTGTGACTTTTCTTAGTACTAGTCCACAAAACAGAGGGCAACATCCTGCTGGTTCTGGTCATCATTCACATCCTAGGTCTCCTGCATACTTTGTCCCCAGGGTCCAATGTCATATCCTTATCCCTGCTATTATATGCCACAACAAAATCCTGTTCAAGCTCCAATTGCACAACAACCACAAGCATTGCCTGAACCACAACCTTCCCAATCTCATAACAAACTCAACCTCAACAACACAACTTCTTCACCCCAGGAGTTGTTGACTGGAGCAGTTTACCAGATGATTTGTCTGGTCATGAACAACTGTTCACTGGTGCTGGTCAACATGGTGGTGACAGTCCCTTTGGAAATCTAGCTCTTATGGTTTGGATTCTGCGGATACTTCATCTACTAATGCCTCTACACCAAAGGTATCACAGGTATCCTGTGAGGCAAAAGCCAAATTATGTTCTGAAACATGCATAGCAGCATTTGCATCTATTAGAGAAGCAAATGTAGCTTTGATTAACAAGAACATTGAGCTAGAACAAACAATTTCCAAAAGAAAAGCTGATTTTGAGTCTGTGCTTAATGAAAAGAATGATGAGATTTACAAACTTAAATGCTAAATCACAGATTATAAGGCTAGGGAAGAGGTACTTCTAGAGAAGTACAAAGATCTCAAAGAAACCCTTGCAGTCACCCAAGTAGAGTGTGATCAATGGGTACAGTCATGCAAAGGTTTTGAAATGCTTCTTAGTAAGCAATCTGCTTCCAATATGAAGTTTGGCATTGGTTACAATCACACTGCTCCACCTACAGATTTTACTCCCAGAGCAGAGGTAGAATCTGATGGTGATAGCAATAACCAATCCATTTCATCATGTGATCTACTTTCTGATTCAGCACCATCAGAAGTAGAAGTCAGCACTAAGCCCTCTCAGAACCTATCAGCTGATGTTGATGGTTCCACTGCTGACACTCACATGATCAAAGAGTTGATCAACTCAGGAGTTAATTCTGAAAGTCCTGAAAGGACTGGAGAGCAAGATTTAACACCTGAAGTTCAAACTCCAACTACTGTCAGTACTGAAAAGAAGAAAACTGTCAGTAGAAAGAGTTTGAAGACTACTAAAGAGGAAGTCAAGAAAGCAAACAATGCTTTCAAAGCACTGAAGAGCAAGTCTTCAGTAGTTTCATCCTCTTTAGTTGATGATCAACATAAGATGAAGAAGAAACCATGTGAAGTATGTGGTTTGTTCAATCATCTTACAGATGATTGCTGGTACAAAAGAGGATCCAAACTCAAACATAAAGAGGAATTAAAGAGAAAATGGTTAAAATGAAAACTGAGTTTGAGACCACATTTGTATCAGCAACATCAAATCCTGTAACCCTTAAGTCCATAAAGAAATCCAAAAAGGAAGGGGTTAAACAGGTAACAGCTGAGATTGCTCAAAAGAAGAAGGTGCAACATAGGAACTTATCAAACTCTAATGGCAATGTGTCTGATGAGCTGAAAGCTTTATCACAAAATCAGACATAGCTGGTTATGATGGTTCAACATCTATTGGGAAGAGTTAACCAATTAGATGTTCCTATGTTGAAACCATAGAAAAGGAGGTCCAAGCCAAAGGATTCCTCTTCTTCACCATCTACTTCCTCTCAGGATGTTGTTTCCATCAAACCTGTTAGTTTACCATCTGTTGATGAGAACAGGCCCAAAACCAAAAAGGTTTGGGTCTCCAAAACTAAGTGATTGTTTATAATTGCAGGGTTCTTCAACATGCCAAAGTAGCATTTGGTATGTAGAAAGTGGGGGATCTATGCACATGACTGGGAACAGCTCTCTTCTTCAAGACTACTCTCAAGGAAAGAAGGGGTTTGTTTCTTTTGGCAATGATGCTAGGGGTTACATCATTGGAAACGGCTTTTCCTCCAATGGAGAAATAAAGTTTGATGATGTTAATCATGTGGAAAATCTCAAGTACAATCTCTTGAGTGTCAGTCACATGTGTGATAAAGGCCATGTTGCTCTTTTCACCAGTCAGAACTGTAGGATTCTGTCATCCAAAGTTCTGTATTTGATTGATAAGGTGTTGGATGATCACACTCTCCTGAGAGCCAACAGGACAGGAAGAGTGTATGCCTTAGATCCAAAGTTCCAAGAAAATAGACCTCAGAGGCAATCCTTGCCTATTTTCCAAAGCCTCTTCTCAAGAATCTAAACGGTGGCACAGAAGGCTGGGTCATGGTAATTTCAACAATATGAATCAGCTAATCCACAATAGTTTAGTCAGAGGCTTACCAATAAAGGAGTTCCACTGTGATGAAACCTGCACTGCTTGTTTAAAAGGAAAACAACACAAAGTCTCATTCCCTCCTATTGAAGAGCCTAAGTCCACTGCCTGCTTGCAATTACTGCATATGGATCTATTTGGTCCTGTGAGAGTGATGAGCATGGCAAAGAAGAAATACTGTCTGGTAATTGTGGATGATTACTCCAGATTTGTATGGACTTTCTTTCTACATTCAAAGGATGAGGTTGCTCAGAAGATTATTCACTTTGTGTTGTATGTTGAGAAGCAGTATTCCATCCAGTCAAGTGTATTAGGAGTGACAATGGAACTGAATTCAGAAACCATACACTTGATGGCTTCTATCTTTCAAAGGGAATCAAAAGGCAGTTTAGCATACCACGGACTCCAGAACAAAATGGAGTAGTGGAGAGGAAGAACAGGACCCTAATTGAAGCTGCAAGGTCCATGCTGGCTGACTCTGGTTTGCCACTGACCTTTTGGGCTGAAGCTGTAACACAGCTTGCTATGTGCAGAATAGAGCCTTAGTAAATCAGAGGTTGATGAAGACTCCATATGAAGTTCTCCATCACTTGGCTCCTCTAATTTCGTTTTTCAAAGTATTTGGGTGTCCCTGTTTTATTCTCAACACAATGGATCAACTCCAAAATTTGATCCTAAGGTGGATGTAGGGTATTTTGTTGGTTATTCATCTACTTGCAAGGCATACAGAGTCTTCAACTGCAAAACAAAGATAGTTGAAGAGACTTTGCATGTGAAGTTTAATGAATCTCCTATGGACAAGATTACACAAAACCCTGTGGAGTTGTTTGATTTGGACATACTGCAATATGTTCCTGATCAACCTCCAGCTGTTGCAGATCATGTGGATAAATCATCTTCTGCAGCATGTCTTCCACCTGGTGGTATTGATGATGATGATGACAATATCAATACTCACCTATTCAAGTTTAGTGACCAACTGCCTGTGTCTGCTAAATTTGATGTTCCTGTAGCTTAGCAGTTCCATCCACAACAAATGCTGATGAGATCTGATTCCTCTACATCTTTTGGGTTACCATCTAATTCTTGGTTTCAAGAGTCTGCATCAACATCTGCTGCTGCTGAAGGTCCTACAAACACTTGCACAGATCTCATTGTTTATCAAGAACTGAAGAATCACCCAATGTCTCAGATTATTGGTGATATGAATGCTGGTGTTTCAACAAAAGTCAATTGTCTAACTTCTGCTTCTATGCTCTCTTCATCAGTCAGCTAGAGCCAAAGAACTACCATGTTGCTTTGAGAGACAATGGATGGGTTGAAGCCATGCAGCTTGAGCTACTTCAGTTCAAGAAACAGCAAGTGTGGGAACTGGTTCCTCTTCCCCCAGGTAAGTGTGCAATAGGCACTAAATGGGTGTTTAGGAATAAAACTGATGAAAATGGGCTTATTGTTAAGAACAAGGCTAGATTGGTTGTACAGGGGTTTTCACAAGAAGAAGGTATTGACTATGATGAAACCTTTGCCCCTGTAGCCAGACTAGAGGCAATCAGATTGTTTTTAGCCTATGCTGCATTCCACAATCTTAAAGTTTTTCAAATGGATGTCAAAAGTGCATTTCTATATGGTAAAATAAAGAAGAAGTTTATGTGTGTCAACCACCAGGTTTTGAGGATAATAAACATCCTGAATGGGTGTATAAACTTGATAAGGCTCTTTATGGGTTGAAACAAGCTCCTAGAGCCTGGTATGAGACACTTTCCACTTTTCTTCTTAAGAATAATTTCACTAGAGGCTCCATTGATAAAACTTTGTTTATTAAGAAGGTGGATCAGCATAAGCTACTTGTTCAGATTTATGTTGATGATATCATTTTTGCATCCTCTGATCCCTAGTTGTGTGATGATTTTCAACATTAATGAAAAAGAGGTTTGAAATGAGTGCAATGGGAGAATTACAGTTCTTTCTAGGCTTGCAATTTAAAAAAAGGCTGATGGAACCTTTATTCATCAGTCAAAATATACAAAAGATCTTTTGAATAAGTTTTTTTGATTTAAATGTAAGCCCTGTTCTACTCCTATGTGCAACACCACACAACTAGATGCAGATCAGAAAGGTAAAGCTGTTGATGAAACACTTTACAGATGTATGATTGGGTCCTTGATGTATTTAACAGCTTCTAGACCAGATATTATGTTTGCTACATGTGTTTGTGCTAGATTTCAGGCTGCTCCTAAAGAGTCTCATTTGATTGCAGTCAAGAGAATCTTTAGATATTTGCAAGGTACACAATCTCTAGGTTTATGGTATTCCACTGGACACTCTTGCAAATTAGTTGCTTTCTCAGATAGTGACTATGCAGGGTGCAAGTTAACTAGAAAGTCAATCTGGTGGTTGTCAATTCCTAGACAACTGTTTGATTCTTGGCAGAGTAAGAAACAAACATCTGTTTCTACATCAACTGCTGAAGCCGAGTACATTGCTGCTGCAAGTTGCACTTCTCAGGTACTCTGGCTTCAGAACCAACTTCTGGATTATGGCATTACAGAGACTAAGACTCCATTATTAATGGATAGTGCTTCAGCTCTGTGTATTGTCAAAAATCCAGTCCAGCACTCTAGGACCAAACATATAGAGATCAGACATCACTTTATTCGGGATTGTTTTGAAAAAGGTCTGATTGCTCCTAAGTTTGTGCCTAGTGCTGATTGTGACATCCGTCACCTCAAGGTCCGTCGAACGACATAAATAACATGGAAATATTTTAATTAATCTTCCTTTTCTTCATGAACTCCTGCTTTACGGAGTCATGTGTGCTTATTTTTCCCTTGTGCCTGTACTTCCTTCGAGAACGTGTGTTAAGCATAAAACTTTATAAATTTCAACACCATTACCACCAAGTATATCATTTTAATTCGACCATTGTCACTAATAAAACCATTTTAGGTTATCAAATGCCAATAAATACGCTTTTAACTGTAATATAACGACATTTTAAGATCGTAAACAACCGAAACAAATTTTTGGAAACTCGAGGTTAAGTGCAGGGACTAAACTTGTAATTTTGCAAACTTGGGCTGGGTATATAAGCCCCAATTCCAGCCATTTCTCCTCATCTTCATCTTCTTCACCTTCCACCTTTTCTCCACTTTTTCTCTCGATTTAGCACCAAAATTCGTCCGTTTGTCGCGTTTTACTACCAAATCTTGGGTATCATCGTGTGTACGCATTCCTAGCAGGTAGACAACCTTGTTCAACGTTTTTGGTTCGGTTTTACTGCTGCGATTTCTAGGGTTCGGGTGCTCGGGTTCATCCGAGCACATGAGGTCGAGTGGGTGCGTGTGAGGTCTTTCTGCTTGTGTTTCATGTTTGTGTATGTTTGTTGAGTGTTTCTGGAGGTCCTCGTGGTATAAAAACCCACGCTAGAGCAGCTCGGGGGCTGCTCAGCCCGACCACAGTCGTGATTCTGCAGTTCGGGCGACTGGGTCTGTCATGCGATTGAGCGTGCGACTGAGTGAGAGTCGTGCGACTGAATCATGCGTCTGAGTCTATCGTGCGACTGAGTTGTGCGACTAGGAAAGTCGTGCGACTGAGTCGTGCGACTGGGTGTTGCATGCGATTGAGTCATGGGTATGAATGATTGTGTGCGAGTGAGTCAGGTGACCGACTGAGTGTATGCGATTGTGCTTTCGCACGACTGGAGTCCAATCGCACGAATGAAGGTTCAATCGCACGAAAGTAGCTAATTCGCACGATTGAGGGTTGATTCGTGCGCATGGAGGTTGGGTCGTGCGAATGGGTGTGTTGTGTGGTGCGACTGAGTCCAATCGCACGAATGAAGGTTCAATCGCACGAAAGTAGCTAATTCGCACGATTGAAGGTGATTCGTACGAATGGAACGTGGGTCGAGCGTCTGGTCTCGTCGTGTGTCTGATGATGCGTGTGTCGCTTGTGTGTGTGCTACCCACGACCGAACCGATACAACCCGAACCGACCAAACATTACTATACGCTTTATACATGTCATTAATGCTTGACCATAACTGTCAATAGGTGTTGACCGATCATTGCATTCAACTGTTGGAAATCTCGACCTTTCATACTTACCACTTAACAAGTGAGTTTCGTGGCCCCTTTTTATGCTTATACTATTTTACAAACATTTACAAACATGGGGGAAAAGTATGCTCGCCCGTTTTCTATGCTGTACAACATACATACAATTTTCATACAAGGAATCAACGTGATACTGTGTTGCAAGTACTTATCTGATACATGCTTGGGTCTGCTGTGTGGTTCTATCTTTGCAACTATTTAATTCCAGTGTGGGAACCAACGGTTAGGTATTGGTAGTAGTGCTGGGTTGACACCCCCACCCTCGTGTTGGTATACTAGTTAGTACCAACAATTTCCAGGTACGGGCCTTGGGTGAATATATGCCGACAATTTCTTTGTGTACGTCGCTAGGTTTGGTTGCAAAGCTCATGTCATGTGATTCTACTTGTGTATATAACTGTATTCACGGTATTCCATAACATTTACTTATTACAGCATCACTTACATTTTTATTACTTAAACCTGCGAGCTCACCAACAATTTGTTGACCATTTTGAGCATATCTTTTCAGGTGATCAAGCTAGCTGAGGTTCTAGGTGTGCTGCCCTAGTGGAGACCCTAGGATGCATTTTTGGGCTAAACATGTTTGACAAACTGTTATTATGAACAATGTTGAACTATGTAAACAATTACAATCTTTTGAAACTTGTTCCCGGGTTGTGGGAATTTACATTACCATTTCATCTTTATGTGATTATGTGAATCGTTATCCTGTTACGCATATGGCTATGTTCTCGTGAACATTGACTATACACGACACAAGTCCCCTTGTTGTTGGGTGTCGTCATGACACGCTTGTCATCATTTTATTATTGCATCTCTATCGCTTACCATGTGTTATGACGATTCCCGTCTCGTCGCAACCCCGTGTTTCCGCTCTTAGCGGGGGTGTGACAGACTGGTATCAGAGCTATTGGTTACAGAGAATTAGGCAATACGCTTGACCTAGACTATAGCCTAGGAACCTTCATGTAGATTGCATGCCAGGTTGTGTGCATTTTGTATCTCACACGTGTTCCTCATTACTTGTTCGTTATCTATCTATTTTGTGATCTTTCCCCCTATGAGAGAGCCTTGCGCTCACTCTTTTATAGGATGCTCCTATTAGATCTTCCGTTCCCTCTGCGCGCCAAGTTATCATAACCAAATTCGGGTATTGAGACCCGAAGAGATCTTCACAGATCATATTGCGCCTGACCTTGGATACTGAGACGACCCGAGGAGGCTATGTCTGAATCCTTTAAGGATGCGAGATAGGCAACCTCCACCAGACTATACGTGATTACATGCTTGGGCTCTCAGTTGACCTGATGAATTATTATGGATATGATGTAAAGGAAAGTCGGATGTCATGTAACCGGATCGGGCATCATTCTCGGTACATCGTGGGTGTGGTGGGAACGCTGCGGGGAACCCTATATATAAACACCACCGGTATACCGAGAATATGCTTGAAATGGGCTGCATGGTGATCTTGACCGACCGGAACATGAACATTGGAACTTGATAACGGAATACTTGTGTATCATATGGTGACTAAAGCTTACATGTTATCTCTTTTATGAATAGAACATGCCGCCTCGAAGATCTACTCGCAGTATAGTAGCGGAATTGAACCCCAAGAGGCAGAGGCAGAGGCAGGGAAGAACCCCAAGAACAAGCGATGCTCCTGCGAGTAACAATCAAGGAATAGGAAACTGATGTTGCAGCCCTGATCGCTCAACATTGGCTGCACTGATTCCTACTATCGTGGCCCAAGTGAGCGATGCTCTTCAGAATTCTCACCCCACGGGGACGGTGGCATGAAAATGAGGATAACGGTAATCCGACTGGGAATGAAAGCAATCAGGAACCGGAAATGGTGGTACAACCGGTAACGAAGCTGTAATTGTTAATGAGACCGGGGTTGTGAATACTAGACGGGGATGTTCGTACAAGGAATTCGTGGCTTGTAAACCACGAGAGTTTGATGGCAAAGGTGGAGCCATAGCTCTGACCAGATGGCTTGAAAAGATGGAGGCCGTGATCGACATCAGCGAATGCCTCGATAGTCAAAGAATTAAGTACGCCACTTGCTCACTACAGGGCAAGGCACTGACATGGGGTAACACTCAAATTCAGGCTAGGGGAAGAGAATCCGTGATGCAAATGTCGTGGGATGAGTTCAAGCCCTAATCACCGAGGAGTACTGTCCTCTCAATGAGATGCAAAAACTTGAGCATGAGTTCTGGAATCATGCCATGGTGGGGGCTGGGCACGCAGCTTACACCGATCGTTTTCATGAGCTAGCAAGGTTGGTTCCGCATCTAGTCACCCCGGAATCAAAAAGGATAGAGAGGTACATTTGGTGACTTGCGCCTCAAATCGGGCAATGGTAACCGCTACTGCTCCTCCTACTATTCAGAGCGTGATTCTAAAGGCTGGCGCTTTGACCGATGAAATGGTGAGAACAGGAGTTTTGGGTAGAGGAGCTGAAAAGAGAAAGGATTTTGGGGAAACGAGCCGGTCGAGTGCCGAAAGTTTGATAAAGGGCCAAGACAACCAGAAACTTTGTGGCAGTGACGCAAGGCAGGCGAGAGTATGTGGGTCCGCACCCCAAATGTGACAAGTGCAATTATCATCATCCCCCAGGAACGCAGTGCCGGGTGTGCGCGAACTGTAGACGCCCGGGTCATCTTGCAAGAGACTACAGAACAGCGCCGAATATGGTTGCACCGGTCAACGCGGTTAACCCCGCCGGGAATGCAAGGGCTTGTTATGAGTGTGGAAGTCTCGATCATTACCGAAACATGTGCCCCAGGCTGAATCGGGCACCGGGTCAACAAGGAATAACCAGCAGCAAGTGATGGCTATAGCTGGAAATCAAGGCCCGACCAATCAGGGGAATACAGCTCGGGGACGTGCGTTCGTCATTGGAGCCAACGATGCTCGCCAGGACCCGAATGTTGTCACGGGTACGCACTTACTCAATAATCACTTTGCATCTATACTGTTGATACTGGAGCAGACAATAGCTTTATATCTTCTGAGTTTGTGCAATTGCTTGATTTGAGCCTAGTATGCTAGAACTAGCTACTCTGTAGAAATGGCCAACGGTAGGATTGTTCAGGCCGATGAAATTATTAGAAAGTGCTCGATAATATTAGAGGACCACACCTTCGATATAGACTTGATACCCTTTGAGTTAGGGAGTTTCGATGTGATTGTGGGAATGGATTGTTGTCGAAACGGGCCGAGATTGTCTGTCGAGACAAGGTGTGCGAATCCCTATGTCAGACGGGGGAGTACTCAAATTCAAGGAGAAAGACTGGGGAGAAACTTAAAGCTATTTCCTGCATTAAAGCACGTCGGAGTTTACGAAAACAGTGCTACTCTTTTCTGGCTCATGTGGTGGAAAAGAAAGAGGAGGAACAAGAATTGACAAATATCCCTATAGTGCGGGATTACCCAGATGTATTCCCAGATGACTTGTCTGGTTTGCCTCCTCCACGACAGGTGGAATTTCGTATTGATTGGTTCCTGGAGCTACACCGGTAGCAAAGACACCGTATCGGTTGGCACCGTCTGAAATGCAAGAGTTATCTAGCCAGTTACAGGAACTACTGGAGAAGGGTTTTATTCGGCCGAGTCACTCGCCTTGGGGAGCACCAGTGTTATTCGTGAAGAAGAAGGATGGGTCGTTCCGTATGTGCATCGACTACCGCGAGTTGAACAAATTAACTGTGAAGAATCGGTATCCTCTCCCCAGGATCGACGACCTTTTGATCAGTTACAAGGAGCTTCGTATTTTTCCAAGATCGACCTTCGGTCTGGATATCACCAACTAAGAGTTTTCGAGGAGGACATACCGAAGACAGCATTTAGAACTCGTTATGGGCACTATGAGTTCTTGGTCATGCCGTTTGGATTGACTAACGCACCAGCTGTGTTCATGGATTTGATGAATCGGGTGTGCAAACCTTACTTGGAAGTTTGTGATCGTATTCATCGACGACATACTTATCTACTCTCATCGAAGGAGAACCATAACACCTTCGGGCAATACTGGAACTGTTAAGAGGAGAGAAACTTTTCGCCAAGTTCTCGAAGTGTGAATTCTGGCTGAGAGAGGTGAAGTTTTTGGGTCATGTGGTTAACAAAGACGGGATTCATGTAGATCCCGGCAAGATCGAAGCGGTAAAGAAAGGGATACACCCCAGACACCTTCAGAGATACGGCAGTTCTTAGGATTAGCCGGATACTATCGTCGTTTCATTGCGAACTTTTCAAAGATCGCTCAACCGTTGACATTGCTGACTCAGAAAGACAAGAAGTTTGATTGGGGAGATGCGCAAGAACGGGCGTTCCAAACGCTGAAAGATAAGTTGTGCAATGCACCGATATTGTCCCTCCCGGACGGAACTGATGATTTTGTGGTGTACTATGATGCTTCGCATCAAGGGTTGGGATGTGTACTAATGCAGAAAGATAAGGTGATCGCCTACGCTTCGCGACAACTTACGGTGCACGAGAAGAACTACACGACTCATGATCTTGAGTTGGGCGCTGTAGTATTCGCACTTAAGATATGGAGGCATTACCTGTATAGAACCAAATGCATCGTATACACAGATCATAAATGCCTTCAACATATTCTAGATCAGAAGGAACTCAACATGCGACAGCGACGTTGGGTAGAGCTTCTTAGTGACTACGATTGTGAAATTCGGTATCATCCGGGGAAAGCTAACGTAGTGGCTGATGCTCTAAGCCGCAAAGAACGCGTGAAACCACTACGTGCTCGAGCTTTGGGATTGACCATTCAAACAAATTTGAAAGCTCAGATCCAAATTGCACAAAGTGAAGCGTTGAAAGAAGAAAACCTTGCGGGAGAAGAATTCCGAGGGTTGGATAAACAACTGATGTGCAAGGACGATGGCGTACAGTACTTCGTGGACCGTATATGGGTACCCAAGTGGGGAGGTGTACGTACCTTGGTCATGGATGAAGCACATAAGACACGATATTCTATTCATCCTGGCGCAGACAAGATGTACCACGATCTCAAAGATCTGTACTGGTGGCCAGGCCTAAAGAAAGACATTGCCATGTACGTCAGCAGATGCTTGACATGCTCGAAAGTTAAAGCTGAACATCAGAAACCATCAGGATTATTACAGCAACCTGAAATTCCCGAGTGGAAATGGGAGAATATAGCCATGGATTTCATTACCAAACTCCCTAAAACAAGCAACGGGCATGACTCGATATGGGTCGTAGTGGATCGAATGACGAAATCAGCACACTTCTTGCCAATCCGAGAAGACTACAAAATGGACAAGTTGGCGAGATTGTACATTAAAGAGGTCGTGACAAGACACGAGTGTGCGGTGTCAATCATCTCCGACCGTGACGGCCGATTCACTTCACGATTTTGGCAAACACTCCAGAAAGCAATGGGCACTCGATTAGACATGAGTACCGCCTATCACCCTCAAAAGATGGCCAAAGTGAACGAACCATACAAACGTTAGAAGACATGCTGAGAGCGTGTGTAATCGATTTTGGTGTTAGTTGGGATACTCATTTGCCATTGATTGAATTCTCATACAATAATAGCTACCACACCAGCATTGGGTGTGCTCCGTTCGAAGCCTTGTACGGAAGGAAGTGTAGATCACCTGTTTGTTGGCCGAGATTGGTGAAAGTCAGCTAACAGGCCCAGAGATCATCCAGGAAACAACCGACAAGATCTTCCAAATCAAAGATAGACTGAAAGCCGCTAGAGATCGCCAAAAGAGCTACGCCGACAATCGTCGAAAGCCTCTAGAATTCAACGTTGAGGACCGAGTGTTACTCAAAGTCTCTCCTTGGAAAGGAGTTGTTCGGTTTGGAAAGAAAGGGAAGTTAGCCCCGAGATATGTGGGACCATTCGAGATTACAGAAAGAATTGGTCCAGTGGCTTACCGATTAAGGTTACCACAAGAACTCAACGGTGTGCATGATACCTTCCATGTGTCGAACCTCAAGAAGTGTTTGGCTGAAGAATCACTTCACATACCCATTGACGATATCAAAATCGACGAAAAGCTTCATTTATTGAGGACCCCATTGAGGTAATGGATCGTAAGGTCAACAGTTGAAGCACAGTAGAATACCAATTGTTCGCGTAAGGTGGAATTCGAACGAGGGCCAGAGTTTACATGGGAACGGGAAGATCAAATGAAACTCAAATACCCACACTTATTCGTGGACGACACTCTTGGACCTAACCCCAGCTGAATTTCGGGACGAAACTCTCTAACTGGGGGATACTGTGACATCCGTCACCTCAAGGTCCGTCGAACGACATAAATAACATGGAAATATTTTATTAATCTTCCTTTTCTTCATGAACTCCTGCTTTACGAGTCATGTCTGCTTATTTTTCCCTTGTGCCTGTACTTCCTTCGAGAACGTGTGTTAAGCATAAAACTTTTATAAATTTCAACACCATTACCACCAAATATATCATTTAATTTCGACCATTGTCACTAATAAACCATTTTAGGTTATCAAATGCCAATAAATACGCTTTTAACTGTAATATAACGAACATTTTAGATCGTAAACAACCGAAACAAATTTTTGGGAAACTCGAGGGTTAAGTGCAGGGACTAAACTTGTAATTTTCAAACTTGGCTGGGTATATAAGCCCCATTTCCAGCCATTTCTCCTCATCTTCATCTTCTTCACCTTCCACCTTTTCTCCACTTTTTCTCTCGATTTAGCACCAAAATTCGTCCCGTTTGTCGCGTTTTCACTACCAAATCTTGGGTATCATCGTGTGTACGCATTCCTAGCAGGTAGACAACCTTGTTCAACCCGTTTTTTGTTCGGTTTTCTGCTGCGATTTCTAGGGTTTCGGTGCTCGGGTTCATCCGAGCACATGAGGTCGAGTGGGTGCGTGTGAGGTCTTTCTGCTTGTGTTTCATGTTTGTGTATGTTTGTTGAGTGTTTCTGGAGGTCCTCATGGTATAAAAACCCACGCTAGAGCAGCTCGGGGGCTGCTCAGCCCGACCACAGTCGCGATTCTGCAGTTCGGGCGACTGGGTCTGTCATGCGATTGAGCCGTGCGACTGAGTGAGTCGTGCGACTGAATCATGCGTCTGAGTCTATCGTGCGATTGAGCCGTGCAACTGGTCTGTTGGATATTCATCTACTTGCAATGCATACAGAGTCTTCAACTGCAAAACAAAGATAGTTGAAGAGACTTTGCATGTGAAGTTTAATGAATCTCCTATGGACAAGATTCCACAAAACCCTGTGGAGTTGTTTGATTTGGACATACTGCAATATGTTCCTGATCAACCTCCAGCTGTTGCAGATCATGTGGATAAATCATCTTCTGCAGCATGTCTTCCACCTGGTGGTATTGATGATGATTGACCATATCAATACTCACCTATTCAAGTTTAGTGACCAACTGCCTGTGTCTGCTAAATTTGATGTTCATGTAGCTTAGCAGTTCCATCCACAACAAATGCTGATGAGATCTCTGATTCCTCTACATCTTTTGGGTTACCATCTAATTCTTGTTTCAAGAGTCTGCATCAACATCTGCTGCTGCTGAAGGTCCTACAAACACTTGCACAGATCTCATGTTTATCAAGAACTGAAGAATCACCCAATGTCTCAGATTATTGGTGTTATGAATGCTGGTGTTTCAACAAGAAGTAAATTGTCTAACTTCTGCTTCTATGCTCTCTTCATCAGTCAGCTAGAGCCAAAGAACTACCATGTTGCTTTGAGAGACAATGGATGGGTTGAAGCCATGCAGCTTGAGCTACTTCAGTTCAAGAAACAGCAAGTGTGGGAACTGGTTCCTCTTCCCCAGGTAAGTGTGCAATAGGCACTAAATGGGTGTTTAGGAATAAAACTGATGAAAATGGGCTTATTGTTAAGAACAAGGCTAGATTGGTTGTACAGGGGTTTTCACAAGAAGGTATTGACTATGATGAAACCTTTGCCCCTGTAGCCAGACTAGAGGCATCAGATTGTTTTTAGCCTATGCTGCATTCCACAATCTTAAAGTTTTTCAAATGGATGTCAAAAGTGCATTTCTATATGGTAAAATAAAGGAAGAAGTTTATGTGTGTCAACCACCAGGTTTTGAGGATAATAAACATCCTGAATGGGTGTATAAACTTGATAAGGCTCTTTATGGGTTGAAACAAGCTCCTAGAGCCTGGTATGAGACACTTTCCACTTTCTTCTAAGAATAATTCACTAGAGGCTCCATTGATAAAACTTTGTTTATTAAGAAGGTGGATCAGCATAAGCTACTTGTTCAGATTTATGTTGATGATATCATTTTTGCATCCTCTGATCCCTAGTTGTGTGATGATTTTACAAAATTAATGAAAAGAGGTTTGAAATGAGTGCAATGGGAGAATTACAGTTCTTTCTAGGCTTGCAAATTAAACAAAAGGCTGATGGAACCTTATTCATGAGTCAAAATATACAAAAGATCTTTTGAATAAGTTTGATTTACAAAATGTAAGCCCTGTTCTACTCCCATGTGCACACCACACAACTGTATGCAGATCAGAAAGGTAAAGCTGTTGATGAAACACTTTACAGATGTATGATTGGGTCCTTGATGTATTTAACAGCTTCTAGACCAGATATTATGTTGCTACATGTGTTGTGCTAGATTTCAGGCTGCTCCTAAAGAGTCTCATTGATTGCAGTCAAGAGAATCTTTAGATATTTGCAAGGTACACAATCTCTAGGTTTATGGTATTCCACTGGACACTCTTGCAAATTAGTTGGTTTCTCAGATAGTGACTATGCAGGGTGCAAGTTAACTAGAAAGTCAACTTCTGGTGGTTGTCAATTCCTAGACAACTGTTTGATTTCTTGGCAGAGTAAGAAACAAACATTTGTTTCTACATCAACTGCTGAAGCCGAGTACTGCTGCTGCAAGTTGCACTTCTCAGGTACTCTGGCTTCAGAACCAACTTCTGGATTATGGCATTACAGAGACTAAGACTCCATTATTAATGGATAGTGCTTCAGCTCTGTGTATTGTCAAAAATCCAGTCCAGCACTCTAGGACCAAACATATAGAGATCAGACATCACTTTATCGGGATTGTTTTGAAAAAGTCTGATTGCTCCTAAGTTTGTGCCTAGTGCTGATTGTGACATCCGTCACCTCAAGGTCCGTCAAACGACATAAATAACATGGAAATATTTTAATTAATCTTCCTTTCTTCATGAACTCCTGCTTACGGAGTCATGTCTGCTTATTTTCCCTTGTGCCTGTACTTCCTTCGAGAACGTGTGTTAAGCATAAAACTTTTATAAATTTCAACACCATTACCACCAAATATATCATTTTTAATTTCGACCATTGTCACTAATAAAACCATTTTAGGTTATCAAATGCCAAAAAATACGCTTTTAACTGTAATATAACGAACATTTTAAGATCGTAAACAACCGAAACAAATTTTTGGGAAACTCGAGGGTTAAGTGCAGGGACTAAACTTTTAATTTCGCAAACTTGGGCTGGGTATATAAGCCCCATTTCCAGCCATTTCTTCTCATCTTCATCTTCTTCACCTTCCACCTTTTCTCCACTTTTTCTCTCGATTTAGCACCAAAATTCGTCCCGTTTGTCGCTTTTTCACTACCAAATCTTGGGTATCATCGTGTGTACGCATTCCTAGCAGGTAGACAACCTTGTTCAACGGTTTTTGGTTCGGTTTTACTGCTGCGATTTCTAGGGTTTCGGGTGCTCGGGTTCATCCGAGCACATGAGGTCGAGTGGGTGCGTGTGAGGTCTTTCTGCTTGTGTTTCATGTTTGTGTATGTTGTTGAGTGTTCCGGAGGTCCTCGTGGTATAAAAACCCACGCTAGAGCAGCTCGGGGGCTGCTCAGCCCGACCACAGTCGCGATTCTGCAGTTCGGGCGACTGGGTCTGTCATGCGATTGAGCCGTGCGACTGAGTGAGTCGTGCGACTGAATCATGCGTCTGAGTCTATCGTGCGAGTGAGTTGTGCGACTAGGCAAGTTGTGCGACTGAGTCGTGCGACTGGGTGTTTGCATGCGATTGAGTCATGCGTATGAATGATTGTGTGTGAGTGAGTCAGGTGACCGACTGAGTGTATGCGATTGTGCGTGTTTCGCACGACTGGAGTCCAATCGCACGAATGAAGGTTCAATCGCACGAAAGTAGCTAATTCGCACGATTGAGGGTTGATTCGTGCGCATGGAGGTTGGGTCGTGCGAATGGGTGTGTTGTGTGGTGCGACTGAGTCCAATCGCACGAATGAAGGTTCAATCGCACGAAAGTAGCTGATTCGCACGATTGAAGGTTGATTCGTACGAATGGAACGTGGGTCGAGCGTCTGGTCCCGTCGTGTGTGTCTGATGATGCGTGTGTCTGCTTGTGTGTGTGCTACCCACGACCGAACCGATACAACCCGAACCGACCAAACATTACTATACGCTTTATACATGTCATTAATGCTCGACCATAACTGTCAATAGGTGTTTGACCGATCATTGCATTCAACTGTTGGAAATCTCGACCTTTCATACTTACCACTTAACAAGTGAGTTCGTGGCCCCTTTTTATGCTTATACTATTTTACAAACATTTACAAACATGGGGGAAAGTATGCTCGCCCGTTTTCTATGCTGTACAACATACATACAATTTTCATACAAGGAATCAATGTGATACTGTGTTGCAAGTACTATCTAAGACATGCTTGGGTCTGCTGTGTGGTTTATCTTGCAACTATTTAATTCCAGTGGGGAACCGACAGTTAGGTATTGGTAGTACTGCTTGGGTTGACACCCCCACCCTCGGTTGGTATACTAGTTAGTACCAACAATAGCCAGGTACGGGCCTGGGTGAATATATGCCGACAATTTCTTTGTGTACGTCGCTAGGTTTGGTTGCAAAGCTCATGTCATGTGATTCTACTTGTGTATATAACTGTATTCACGGTATTCCATAACATTTACTTATTACAGCATCACTTACATTTTTATTACTAAACCTGCGAGCTCACCAACAATTGTTGACCATTTTGAGCATATCTTTTCAGGTGATCAAGCTAGCTGAGGTTCTAGGTGTGCTGCCTTAGTGGAGACCCTAGGATGCATTTTTGGGCTAAACATGTTTGACAAACTTTATTATGAACAATGTTGAACTATGTAAACAATTACAATTTTTGAAATGTTCCTAGGGTGGAAATTTTACATTAACTTATGTGTTTTTGAATTACCTTGTTTACGCATAGGCTATGTTGTCGTGAACATTGACTATACACGACACAAGTCCCTTGTTGTCGGGTGTCGTCATGACACGCTTGTCATCATTTTATTATTGCATCTCTATCGCTTACCATGTGTTTATCTCGTCGCAACCCCTCTTAGCGGGGGTGTGACACTGATGAGCTTGCAGATATTTTTACTAAGCCTTTGGATAGTTCTACTTTCCAAAACCTTGTGTTAAGGCCTAGTATGCTGCAGCTAGAATAAGTGACAACTACTGATGATTTCAGTAAAAAG
Organism: Flaveria trinervia; assembly: GCA_025506515.1. Taxonomy (NCBI): domain Eukaryota; kingdom Viridiplantae; phylum Streptophyta; class Magnoliopsida; order Asterales; family Asteraceae; genus Flaveria; species Flaveria trinervia. The sequence goes on from CM046442.1 coordinate 42,278,559, forward strand.
TACTGGGGATCATTGGTAACCATGTCACAATAAGTACTGATGAGTTCTTTCACCTTCAGTAGTTTTTTACTAAAACTGGCTACAAATGATCACAAGTACTGAAGTACTTTATCTGTTCTAAACCACTGATGTAGTTACAACTACTGAAATCAGTACAAACAGATAAGTACTGACGTCCTATGAAACACCTGAAAAGCAGATGCAAAGTCTGATGAGTAAGTGTTGAGGACAGTATGAAACAGCTGAAAGGCTATGAATTGACGAAAACTACTGAAGAGAACTTTCTCTTCAGTTGTTTCTACAACTGCTGTTTCATCCTAAAACAATGATGACAAAACCATGTCTTCAGTAGTTCACAACTACTGATGCCTAATACCAAGTCATCAGCTGTTTTCAACAACTGATGACAAAGCCATGTCTTCAGTAGTTTCACAACTACTGAAGACTAACACCAAGTCTTCAGCTGTTTACAACTGCTGACAAAACCAATGTCTTCAGTAGTTTCCCAACTACTAATGACTGATACCAAGTCTTCAGTTGTTTCATCATCTGAAGTCAAAACATGGTCTTCAGTATTTTTCTAACTGCTGATGCCTAAACACGACTTCAGCTGTTTCAACGTCTGAAAGGGTAATACCATGTCAACAGTCGTTTAAAACTATGATGACTAACACCAAACCCTTCAGTCGTTTTCTAACCCGTATCCTATAAATATCCGACATAATTCTTCAGAGCCTCATCTCTTCAAACCTAATGTTCATCTCTCCAAAATTCTCTCTCATAATGGTGTCCATGCAGCTCAAACCGCGACACACTGTGTAGCTTACCTCACAAATCGCCATTCTGGGCTAAGTTCGATAATGCTATTGATCTTATGGTCCAGTCACCCTACAAAACGGCCTTTCTTCTCAATCCAATCCTTCATGCCGAATCCCTTAACCAGTTTTGGATGAACGTCACCCTCACCACTAGGGAGAACAACACAGCGTCTCTCCGGTCGGTCATCAACAACCACGAAGTGGTCATCACTCCCGATATACTTCATCAAACTCTACACCTGGATGATGCCACTTCTCCTGCTGGATATCCAAAGGGCACAACTGATTTATCCTTTGCCCACCATGGATATCAGGGAACCTTCGTGCCTCCACCATACTGAAGAAACATTTCCATGATGCTGAACGTCTCATATTTCACATGGTAAATGTCTGTTTGGCTCCTAAGACTTCCTCTTGGGATCAAATGTCTACAAGGTGGCAGCAGGTAATGTACTCCATCCTTGAGCAACAACCTTTAAATTTTTCGGAAATACTATTTTCAGAGCTCAAGGATATGGCTCAAAAACAAACTGCTAACCGTTGGATATTATATCCTCGGTTCATAATGGCCATAATTGCAAACCAGCTTCAAGCTGAGGGACTTGTTGGCCTGGGAGTCCCTGCTATGGCTGTATTGCCTCAAGTATACTCCGGCACAACTCTGACCAATCACTCAAAATGGCTGGCAAGCTGCGCAAACCCACGCAGCTGGAACCAACAGCCACCACCTCCAAATCAAAAGTCCCCACCAAACCCACTCAAACGAAAACCAAAAAGGCTACTCAGGGAAATGAGTCCCCTGAGGATGCCCCTGCAACACAAACGCAGGCTATATCCACTGGTTATAACCCCCTAGTGGATATAAGGACTCTCCCAGCCACAGCCGCTCAAGATTCCTCTCAAAAGGAGCCTGCAGCAACCTCAGAAGGGGTACCCACCAATCTGGGATCTTCCTCATTTGAGGAGATTGCCATTGAAGAGCACCATCCTCCCCAGGTGCAGACTGCTTTTACCCCATCTCCCCATGCAACCGCCCCCCAAAGTCCTACATTACTTGTTGCACAAGTTCTGACTCAGTTGCACTCATCACCCCCTCCCCAGATACCAATTACTACTGGGAACACTTCTACCATTGAGGGGGAGGTTCAAAGTGCAGCAGAGAACCCACAGCATAGGGGTTACAATGTTCCTTCTCCTAGTGTTGCAATGGAGATTGGAACTTCTGGTGAGGCTGCCATTTCTCCTGCGTCAGCATATGATCAAGTTGTAGTTGGTACCATTACTAAGACCTTACCAGAGGCAACTGCTGATGACGGACAAAGTCCTGAGGCAGGAAGTCCCTAGTTCCAAGACAAAGGGGCACATGCTACAACTGAGCTACACTCAGTGCATGTTCATCCTAATCCTATCAGGAGGTCAGGTGATTCAGTATCTACTGATGATGACCTGGGCTTCTTTTATGATGTAATCGCCAAAACACCATCCTGGAAGAGGAGGTGAGCAGACTCAAAGAGCTGCTTGCCAAAACTTCTAAGGAACAAAGACCATCTGCCTTTACCACCTCACAGATGGCACCTTCATCTGAAGGTCTCCCAAACACTGAGCCACTCCCAACAACTCAGCCACCTGCCTCTGCTTCTGGTACTATTTCTCAAGAACAGAACCCTCCTGAGCAAATAGTTGCTATCCTTCAAAATTCCCTCCCTCTCATCACACCCATAATCACTGACATCGTGATCAAAGCCATTGATGAGAGGCTTTCCTCAGTAATACACCATTGATAGAGGATGTTGTGGGCAAGCAACTTTCTGGCAATCAACCCCTTGCAACCAATGCAACCAAAAAGGGGGAGATTAAGTCAGTGAAAGGAAAAAGAAAGAGGAGTACAGAGGAGAAAAAAAAGGAGAAAGAAACAGAAGGGAGAGTAGTGGAAAAGGAGTTGGAGTTGAATGTGGAGACCGATAAAGAGAAGGAAAAAGAGAAAGCCTTGGAGCTACTGATAAAAGAGGCTGATGCCAAACACAACAGATCAATGGACAACATCATTGATCAGCTGTTTAGGCAAGGCCATGACACCGATAAACTTGACTCTGAGATTCGACGATTAGAGATTGAAGAAATCCAGAATAGATGGGCAAGTTATGAAGTGTTAGAAAGAGAAAGGCTTGAGATCATGATTAGATTTATTGCAAAATATCTGGGAAGATCAATGATTGAAATCAAAGCTTGGTCCAGGGACAGTATCTTGGCAATCACCACCAAGATCTATTCATCTGAAGCATATACTAAGGGACTTGTTATTGAAGCTTTGAATGAAGCAGGAGCAGGGAGCAGGACTGAGCTAGCAAAATACTCAAAAGCAACACTCACCTCCAAAATGCTAACTCAGCCTGTCAACATTCCCTCTCCATAACAACCACAACCACAACCCACAAAACCAACTCCCTTACCATCTAAACCAACAGCTGATGATGCACCTAAGAAGAAGAAGAGAAGGGTGTTGAGGCAAGAAGAAGAAGAAGAAGAAGAGGATGATGTGGAAGAAGATAGGCTGCCTCTGTGTGCAGTCCTAACATTGGCTAAAGCCAAACCCATGACCATCACTCCCACCTCACAGATGGAAGCTGTGAGAGTAAAGATTGAAGAAGAACAGCAACAAAAGCTTCATGATGATGAAATGCTGAAAAGCATTGACAAAACTTATGCTGCTTCGTCATCAATTATTAGTATGAAGAAAGAAGCTCTGAGGTTGTACACCCTTGCCAACACATTTCAATATCAGAAGGAAAAGGTGAGAGTATGGCCTGATCCTAGGTTGGCTCACAGGATTGTAAAGAAATACATTCCTTCGAGATACAAGGGCCAAGTCAAAAGGATCGTAGATGAAGAGATCACATTGGTCCTTGTAGTATCACCCTGGGAGATTGTAGAAGACTTCAAGAAGGCCTATGAGACTAAACAACCACCCCAAAAGATGTTAGAGAACAGAATTATTAAAAAGGGGTTAGTCTACAAGAGGCTTGAGAACTTCAAACAAAATGAGCTCAGTCTGTTACTTAAAGGGACTCATCCTGATGAGTTTGCATACCGACAGATTACAACAGTTGAGCTAAAAAATGGTAAACAGGCCAAGTACATCTCAGAGCTGTATGGGCGAGAAGGATTGTTTGATGGTGAAGCCGAGAACCTGACCATGGAAGAACAAATCATGTTTCTCAGAGCATACACCAGAGAATCCTATAGGCTTATACATGGGAAGTGAGTCTCATGGATGGGGGAACAGCTTAGTGTCCAATTCCCCAATATAGAGCTCCCATCCATACATTGCCTACCAAATCTTCAGAGACTCATTTCCAGGCCAGTGCTTATATTGGTCATCTTCTCAACTAATCAAGAAGGAAAAATACCAACCATTCTGCCAACAATAAGTGGGACCTCAATAAAGTTAAAGGTTTTGGCTGCATTGGTTCAGGGGGAGTTTGTTGGACCAAAAGAACCAATGAGCCGGATCAGAAAAACCTTTAAGTCCCACAGACGTCACAACAACTACTGAAGACCACAACAGCTGAAGACAAAGTCTGAAGACACAAGTGCTGAAGACAAAGTCTGAAGACACAAGTGCTGAAGACAAAGTCTGAAGACACAAGTGCTGAAGACAAAGTCTGAAGAGACAAGTGCTGAAGACAAAGTATCAGACGTTGTCACAACAGCTGAAGAGGTCTTCTTCAGTAGTTGTGATGGTTTACCTTTCAGTAGTGTTCTTTGTTTCATATTTGTAAAACAACTAAAGAGAATGTTCTTTAGTTGTTATTGTTTCAGTAGTTTCTTTACAGTAGTTGTAATAATAGTTAACACTTAGCATTTTGTAAGAAGATGTCAGCTGTTTGACATCTTCAGTAGTTGTGTTAACTATCAGTAGTTTGTGATAAATTCTGTTAGATGTCACTATCAAGTGACATCAGCAGAAGTCACATCTCTTATATAAGAGGTGTCGACCTAATTGTAATTGTGACATTCCGTTACCACGAAAGCGAATATTGAATGAAATATATCTGCAGAATTCTCCCTATCTATAACCGTTTTTGTTCTTACATTGAATATCTTTTTGTTCTTGTGAATTGGCTAATTCATTGTTAGAATTCCGCTGCTATACTCTCTAATCAATCAAACGTAGATCACTGATCCTAACATTATATAGCTGGGTTTCGGACCCATGTGCTTGAATATGTGAATGATGATGTTATGATGTGATGTGTGACTATGTTCATGCTTGCTGATGTATGATTGTGTTTTAAGGCTTAGAGGGTAAGATATAAGCTTAGAACCTGATGAATGGTGCATGGAAACTGAATATGATGTTTTAGACCCACTTGATAAGTCTTTAAATCTGCCTAAGTGTTTGGAAGTAAATACGGATGAAAAGGGTTAATGTGGATAAAAATTAACAAATGGGTAAGTCAATGCGGATCAAGTGAGTCAATGCGGATGAGCATTGACTAAGTATAGAAATGCGGATGAGCAATGTAAGTCAATGCGGATGAAGTGAGTCAATGCGGATGAGCATTGACTAAGTCTAAGGAATGCGGATGAGCAATGTAAGTCAATGCAGATGAAGTGAGTCAATGTGGATGAGCATTGACTAAGTCTAAGGAATGCGGATGAGCAACGTGAGTCAATGCGGATGAACTATAGCAAATGCGGATGAACTATATGAAATGCAGATGACTATTGGAAATGCGGATGAACACTTAGAAAAATTCTGACTTTTGGGAGAAAAAAGGAGTAATAGGCTTTGACCTAGGTGGTTGCGGGGGTTATGGAAGTTGACTTTTAGGTCATGAAGGGTATGTTGGGCATGTAATGTATTGTGGTTGATGCTTATGCATGATGATGATGTTGTTGCCTGGTTCTGCATGATGTATGTTATGTATGTATGATGCCCTGTATGATGATGTATGAATGATATGTTTATGTTCCTTATGATGATGTATGTATATCTTTCCCATGAGTTTACATGTTATGATAGTGAATGAACGAAGTATAATGAAACGTAAAGTGAAAGATAATGAAAAAGGAACATAATGAATAGATGCATGCATTAATGAATGAATGAATGTAAGAAAGGCTTGCAAGCAATTGTATGGAGGTTCACACTTAATGAAGGGTGTTAGCTCAACTGTGTGCAGATTAGCTACCCCAGAAGGATGCACACTAGGGTCTAATCGTTGTGATTGACCATAAGTATGGGATCCTTGTATCTTGCCCTAGGTACTGGAGTCAGCTTCGTGCATAATGTTCGAGGTCTATGAATGACCTCAGGCCCAGTTACCCGCTTCGTGCACAATGTTCGGGGTACAGCATATGGCATTGATCCAGAATGAAAGAGAAAAGATAGATGGTAAATGTACATACCCTAGGTACTGGAGTCAGCTTTGTGTACAATGTTCGAGGTCTATGAAAGACCTCAGGCCCAGTTACCCACTTCGTGCATAATGTTCGGGGTAATGTACATTTCACTGGAAGTAATGATGAATAAATGAAAGTATGAACGAAAGAATGACCAAGATAATAATGATATTATCTCTATGTACGAACGATGTATGATCACGAAGGAATGTAAAGTATAATATGATTTTATGAGAAAGGATCGTTTTATGAAAGAAAAGTAAGTTTTATTATAAACTAGAACTCACTTAGCAACGCTGACTTTTATGCATTTTCCAGTTGGCTGGTGAGCATTGCTGAGGATGGCACGAGGCGGCTTCTATTCAGCTCTTTAGGATGGCATCCATTATTTAAAGCTTTTGTGATGTATTACAACAATGTAATTTTGTAACCGACAAACGATTCATTATTTTGCAAAAGTTTTTATGATGAAATGAAATGCCATTTGTTCTATGTTCTGCTGCAATGTTTTGATGATTAAATGCAAAGAATATGTTTTATGTGTAATGAATTACCACCTGTAAGCGTTCCGGAATGGGGCCTTACATGAGTGTCTGATGGAAATTTGTAAGCTTCATAACTCGAGGAATACCCAGATTCTTGCTCCTTTCATCAAGTTCCAGAGCTCCTATTTTGGCAATCATGATGTCCAATGTGGTACTCTCTAGATCAAGAGTGTTTTTCAGCATTGCAATATTTTGTTTCCAACTTTCTGGAAGACTGTAAAGCATCTTCTTGTTTAGTTCTTTGACTTTGTATGTTACCCCCATAATCTCTAAATCATTTACCAGCTACACAAATCTATGCAGTTGTTCAGAGATTGACTCGCCCTTGGAGTGATGAAAGGTTTCATATTGATTAACAAGCTTATCCTTGTTAATTTCAGCCACTTCACTGCTTCCTTCACACATTATCAGCAATGCATCCCATACAACTTTAGTAGTTCCATACTTTTCAAGTCTTTTTAGCAAATCTAGTTTTAGTGCTTGAGTGAGTATAGAGTAAGCTTTGAGATCAACCTTTATCTTCTTGTAGTCATCATCATCAAGAGTAAGATCCTCAATGGGTATCCTTGAGGTTTTGTATAGTGTAGCCTGATCAGCCGAAAGTGTCACAGGAATGCGAGCCCTTTGCATACTGAAATCTAATAGTCCGCATCCACACTTGATAGCATAGTTCATGAATTTGATTTTCCATTGCTTAAACTTATATTTATGTTTAAGCATGGGAGGTTTTGAAGTATGACCATGTTCTAAAAAATTATGGGAATCCATTTTAGTTAGTTGTTTTTAACTTCTTTGAATAGTGATTAGATTGATTGTAAAATCCAGTTTGTCCAAATAGTTCAAACAGGTTTATGTAAAGCCAGATCTACTGCTGTTTCTAAGTTTCTGTGCACGGGTTTGTTCTTAAAGATAAGTAAAGATGAATAGTGACTGTTGAAAAGCTTTTTGCAGTTTACTAAGTAGAGGTAGTCGAACACTCTATTAGTAACTCAATCACCAGATCAATCAAGTTCTGTTCAGATCTAGGCAGATCTGAAAAAGAACCGAGAGCCAAAGCTCAGATACCAATTGACTGGATATGAGATTGATATTCTCACAAGGACCGAATATGATGATTGAGTTAATGATTGTATGGCGGAATCAAACAATCAAGGAACATTGAATGCAAGAAATACTCATAAATGCTCTTTGTATTAATGAAGATGTTTAGTTACAATGAATGCAAGGGTTGAGGATTAAAACAGTAACAATACACGTTCAGAACATAAGACTAAATAAAATATTCTCATTGTCTATAATGTCTATCAACAGTCAACTCACATACGAGGTTTTATATTCTATTTATAGGCTGACAAGATGTCTTTTTCAAAATGACTAAACTGCCACTGACCTATACAACAGAGAACTAGTCTAAGTCTTCATGAGCATTTTTTTTGTTCATCTATGTTGACTAATGCGGATGTGTTGATCTTGATCAACATTTCTTCTTTGTCTTCAGCATTAGTGTTGGTCATGAGCATTGACAAATGCGGATGAACAAACATATATGCGCAATTGTTGCCGGGCATCCGCATTAGTTACTGCCGATGTACAAATACTTGTTAGCATTTGTTTCCGGCTATCCGCATGTGTTAGTGCGGAAGAACAAATACTTGTCAGCATTTGTTCTATGTCTTCCGCATATACAAATGCAGTTAGCCGACACTTGTCTTCTTTGTAGACTCTTCATCCGCATTAATACTTAGACTCGTGGGATTTCCAGCAGAACAACCATCAACCCACCACTTGAGTTGGCATGTATTATCCTTTCAGGGTACAACAAGGTCAATGTTTAGAGAATGCCAAAAAATGAAAGGTAGATTGAATAATGATTATTGTACCAATTTTAGATTCTAGAGAGAATGTTTGATACGTGTTTGGAAAGATTTTAAAAATAGCAAATGGTTAATAAAATTATAAAATTTAAAGTTAATTAGGTCAGAGTCTCCCGAATAACTTTTATTTAGAAACATTTTTATGAAATGACTTATAAAGAGGTAAATAATAGCATGAGAAGATAGAGGTTCTGAAATGTGCACTTATCTTTTGAAGGATATTGTTGAGTCATCCAATTGAGTTTGCACACATATTAACTATCGTTAAAACGCTAATTCAATGAACCTAATATTGCAGTCTGATTTTTATCAAATTTAGTTTGTTATGAAGAAGTTATTGTTAGTTGAAGTCAGACTATATTCTGCCAAAGTATAGTAAGGCACGTATGTGTTCTTTTTGAAATTGTTAAAGCATCAACTGTTGGGTTTGTTTGACACATAATCAGAGAAGTTTAACCATTTAAACTTGAAAACACAGTGGAATAAAATCTTAATATCATGTTATAATCTGAAAATTAAAACACATAACTTAATTTTAACAAACCAAGAACATAGGATCATTTATGTGTATGAACAAGCTATCAAGAAGAATAAAACAACCAAAAACACACCAAAGTTACAACCTTTGTAGAGCTGTCAAAAAACGTGAGATTTGTTGAAGATGGAGATGTCCTTGAGCGACCAAAACACCAAGGATAGGTGTCCTCAAGCTTCCATACCCACAAGCCTCAAGCAAGCACCCTTTTGCTAGGATTTTTAACACCAAAACCACCAAGAAGGTCTGAAATCCGATATTCAGCTTTGATTTTCTTCAATAAAGTAAAGAGAAAACTTGTCTTGGTAGTCCTTTGCATGTATGAGAGAGAGAGAGGTTGAGTGTGTGTGTGTGTATTCAAGAGTAACAAGTTTCAAGACCAAGAAAACCCCACCCATAAAGGGGTTGCCGAAAATTTGCTTTCAAAACGGGTTTTCCCCCTTAAAATTCATTAAACATTTTATTTAACTTGTCACTAGTTAAGTTATAAATTAACCATTTAATTTTTTAACTCTTACACACTTTATTACTTGATGTTACTTAACCAATTTAAATAACATTACAAATAATACCCTTGAACAAAATATCCCTATAAGTTGTTCTATCTTATATGCAACTTATTTAGAAAACACATTTTCTAAATTGGTGTATTTATTTAATTGCATGATCATATCATCAATTAAATATTTATATTGGTGTTTGCTAAGCTTGTTATTGGGTATGACCCGACTTGGAACATTACGTACTAACCACATCAATATTCTATTTGTCTTGGGCATAAATAATCCAACAATCTCCCACTTGCACAAGATTCATAGAAGATTGATGCAAGCAGTAAATACCGCCTAACAATGGTTTACTACCCTTAATACGCATGACTAAAAGTCATTCAATAACATCATCCCCTTAAAGTATCCAACTTGAAATGATTTAGGTGAATCAATCATTTATCCTTATGTTACAGATGTCATGTTAAATCGAAGGAGACAGAATGATCAGTCCTTGTTGATTTAACTTAATCAGGCCTTAGACATCTTACTCTCAACCAATAAGAGGAACACATTCCATCTTGACTACATACGTTTCTCATAATCACCTCATGTCATACCTGAACATAGCCTTATGTACTCTCCATTATTTCAAAGCAGTAAAGAACTAGCTCAAGGTATAACATTTGGTGAATATCAAAACCAATATGTATCTCAGGTTGGAGGATACCAAATGATATTCACCTTTACTCAAATTTAATTATGATCAATCTAGAACATTAAAGGTATAACAAATTTAATTATGATCAATATTTGTATCCCACAAATATCTATGAACTTTGGCAGCAACCAATTGCTCTATATTCATGCCTTATAAATATCCACCAATCCATGTTCATAATAGTCTTACGTTCATGTTTGTTCCACAAATATGACCGACTACGGACATTTAGAATAATAAACATATTCATGGATATATACATGCTTAAGGGAACACAACTCAAAATATCACAAATTTATAAAGAGTTAAACATTACATTTTTCCAAACATTTAAATACTAAACACATCAATTCCAATCACTAGAAAATCGAAGTCCTAAGGCACAAGTATAACTTTCATGCTTTGCCCTTTCAAGGAGCTTCATGAGTGGATCCATAATATTTTGATCGGTGTGAACTTTACCAATACATATCTTTCTTTTTGAACTTCATCCCTTATGCAGTTGAATCTCCGCTTAATGTGTCTAGTCTTTTGATGTGCACGGGGTTCCTTGATTTGTGCAATCGCACCCCGTTATCACAAAATATTTCTAGGGGGTCTTGAATGGTAGGGACAACCCCTAGATCAGTGATAAATATCTTATCCATGCAACTTCCTGAGCTTCTAATTGAAGGAATACATCTGCCCAAGATACATATTAAATTCATGTGGCTAGTGTAATATGATCCAAGTCAGGTCATACCAATAACAAGTCAAACAAACACCGATAAATATTTATTCGCTGATAAGATCACACAAATAAATATTAGCACCAATTTAGAAACGGGTTTTCTAATTATTGCTTTTGTAAATGAACAATATTATATGGATAATTTGTTCATGAGATGTTAGTTGTTTTATTATTTAAATTGGTTAAGTAATATAAAACAAAAGTGTGTTATATTTTATACAATTTTTTTGGTTTTAATTTTATAAAACAAGAGTGTATTTTACAAAATAAATTCAAATGGGAGGGAAACAAAAGGGTCCCATTTTTCGGCCGCCCCCTGGCCTTGGGAATCCCTTTTGTTCTTGTAACATGCAAGCTATTGAACCACTTGAACACTCTTCATCTCTAACACATTTTCTCTCTCACACACAAGAGCAAAATCCTCTCTACTCTCTCTCTAAAAACGGGTTTTTGGAGCTGAAACAAGGCTGATTTTCAGCTTTGAATCAAGTGTTCTTGGCTGGGAAAAATGGTTGTAGAGAGGGCTTTCAAGTTGGTGTTTCACAACCTAGCAAGTGGGTGTTTGAAGGAGCTTGTGGCTATCATCTCTTGAGGTCTTCTTGCTTGAAGATTCAGGCAGAAAGATCATCTCTAAATCTCCCAAACTCGTTTTCTTGAAGCTTAAAAGGTTGTCTTCTAAACATCCTATGTTTATTTTTATTGTATGCATTTCGTATATGGATCCATGGTTTGGGTTTTGCTTATTAAAAGAGTTTAATAATCAACTTATCAACAAGTTTTAATACTATTAATCCGCTGCGTTTTTCATATAAACAAGCTTATATGGACTTTGATAAACTTGTTAAATCCCTACAATGGCATCAAGAGCCACTTATACGAATGTATACATGTATTTGATATTCTAGTTCACGGTTTTGTGGTGTGTGACACCATATGGCCGAGAATTAGAGGGCTGGATTGGTTCCTTTTTCTGATTTTAAAGATACTATTTTATATGCATATTAGGATCTTTAAAATTTGAGTCATGATTGTTGTTTGTTTGGACCAAACCCATTAGTTCTTGGTTTATGTTAGCCAAGAATATGGTTGGAAAGGGGCTGCCAAAATCGATTGTTATGTGCATATTTGGATGTGTATATAGATGTTCATAACCTAGCCAATACCTTGTATTTGGATGTGTTTTGTGTTGTGATGTTGTATGATTATTTATTTGGGTTTGTAATCTATTTATTATTTATGATGGTTTGTAATAATAAGTAGATTAGTTGTATCTCTTTTACTAGTAAAAAATGTATTAGGATATATTTTGTAAAAGGAGTTCAAGAAAACATTGGTTTTTGGTTTGGGCCATTTTAGGCCCAAATGGGCCTCATAGCCCAAGATTGGTTTTAAGCCCAATAACCAAAGCCCAAAGCATGAAGGCCCAAGGAAGCTAGGAGCTGAAGTTGGAGCCCAAAAGAAAGCCCAAATAAAGCAAAATGGTGACAACACAAAATGGACACTTGATGCATTAGGATGCGGGATCAAGTGGGAGCACACCATCTCAATGCCTTGTGTCATGTTTTTGCTTTATTATTGACCCCTTGGCACACTTGTTTTGGCCAACAAGTGTTGCCAAATCCATTGGCTATGGTTATGAACTTGTGGTTGTTTTATTATGCATGTATGGTTGATTTACGTTCATCTTATCTTATTATGGAATTGGATAGTTAACAACTCGAAATCAACAACTCGCATAAAATTGGTTCCTTAGAAATCAATAAGTAATAAAATGGGTTTACCAAATGAAAATTGTTTTCATAATTAATTGGGCTATTAAAAGGAATTTTGAAATAATTTTTCAAATAAACTACCATGCATTTGAATGCATACAAATGCAAGGTATGAAAACTGTTTTCCAAACTAGAATTTTGTGAAACATAAATCCCTTTTAAATCAAGTCAAACACCATCCTATTATACAACACTCGAATCATTTGAGAATTTAATGTGGGATAAATGTCACCTAACCACATTAAAGGGAACTTATGGTTTTGAGGTGGGTTTGCCACATTTATGGGATAAAGGTCACCTAACCACTAATATTAGAAAATCCACACGTGTGTCTAAGTAGGACGACTTAATTTGGAAATCATGCATTAGGATCACCGAAGCATGACGTACAAAGGGTGTTGATGGGATAAACATGCCAAACAAACATAAAATGTTTAACCGATCCCATACACTAGAAATTGTAATAGGTTACAATTGTCAACGTTGACTACCTTGTTAATTTAAATAAAGGGAAAAAGGTCACCTAACCGATATTTAAATGTAACGTTGGATTCTAATTTTGACTATTAATTGTCTATGAGACGAAAGGGTATTAATAATCAAAATATATTGATATTAAAAGTACTAAAATTGAATTTGTAAAATTGTAGATGGCTAACAACAACAATGCAATCCCGACCGTCCAAACCTATCACTAAGAACCATCCTTGAAAGGGAACGTCTAACCATGGGAACTTCATGGATTGGTACCGAAATTTGAGTATTGTTCTCAAACAGGAAAAGAAGTCCTATGTGTTAGACGATCCCATTCCCGATCAACCGATGAAAATGACGTTGAGGCCTTTGCCGATTGGGTCAAGTACACCGAAGACTCTGTGCAAGTCTCATGTCTCATGCTAGCGAGTATGATTCCTGATTTGCAAAAGGACTTTGAGAACCATAATGCCTATGACATGATCACCCAGTTAAGGGAAATGTTCCAACAACAATCAAGGGTGGAGCGCTTCGAAACAGTTCGAGCACTCCATGCATGTCGAATGGACGAGACCCAACGGTATCATCTTACGTTCTCAAGATGAAGAGCCACATTGATCGCCTTGAAAGGCTTAACTGTCGTGTGTCCAATGAGTTGGCAACGGATTTGATCCTCAACTCCCTATCCAAGAAGTTTGATAGCTTCGTTATGAACTATAACATGAATGGATGGGACAAGAGCATTGGTGAGCTTCATTCAATGCTCAAAACGGCCGAGGCAGGCATGGGTAGAAAGGTTCTACCAGTCCTTACGATCAATGAAGGTGGTAATAGGAAAGGCACCTCCACGACCCTAGGGCAAATGTTGCCAAAGGGAAGGGGCACGTCAAAGGGAAGGGTAAGGGTAAAGCAAAAATGGAACCGCCCAACCGAAAGAAAAGAAGCAAAGGTTGCTCATGATGACCCGTGTTTTGAGTGTGGTGAAGTAGGCCATTGGAAACGCAATTGTCCGGTCTATCTCAAAGCGTTGAGATCGAAGAGGGACGCGGGGCAAACTTCAGGTACAATGTTTATGATACATGTTGAGCTAAATGTTATTTCTTCTAACACATGGGTATTAGATACTGGATGTGGAACTCATATTTGCAATTTGTTGCAGGGGTTCAAAAGAAGTGAGCATTATGCAAAAGGGGAAATAAGTCTCTTCATGGGCAATGGTGCAAAGGTTCATGTGGAAGCCCAAGGGACTACATTTTGAAGCTTCCAAGTGGTTTGGAAGTTATTTTAAAAAATGTTTGTATGCTCCTAGTTTAACTAGGAACATTATTTCTGTTTCCTGTTTAAGACAATATGATTATGATTTCAAGTTCTTGACAATGATATTCATGTTTCTTTAAATCATGTGTTTATTTTAAGGCTATACCTTGTAATGGTATTTATGAATTGGTTCATAATAACACAACATATGATAGCTCAATGTACCAAGCAACCACCAAAAGGCTCAAATTAGATTTAAATGATTCCTATCTTTGGCATTGCCGCCTTGGTCATATAAACAAGAATCGTATGCAAAAACTCCAAAAGAATGGTCTTTTAAAAACTAATGAAAATGTTTCATTTGATATATGCGAGTCTTGTTTACAAGGTAAAATGACAAAGGTCCCTTTTAGTGGGACTAATGAAAGGGCAAAGGATTTATTAGGGATCATACATTCGGATGTATGTGGACCTTTTAAACCAACAACTAAGAAAGGTGAAAGATACTTCATTACTTTTACCGATGACTATAGTCGTTATGGTGTATGTGTACTTGTTAAGACACAAACATGAATCTTTTGAAATGTTCAAAATCTTCAAGAATGAAGTTGAAAATCAACTCAACAAAAGGGTCAAGATTCTTCGTACAGATAGAGAGGTGAATACCTGAATAGTGAATTCAAGAGTATCTTAGAAGTTGTGGGATTGTCTCACAACTTACTCCACCTGGAACACCACAACATAATGGTGGTCTGAAGGGAGGAATCGAACTCTATGGATATGGTTCGATCTATGATGGCTAGAAGTTACTACCTCTATCATTTTGGGGTTTCGCATTGCTCTCCGCGGCCCGTATTTTAAATATGGCCCAACCAAGAAAGTGGAAAGGACACCTTTTGAAGTATGGCATGGAAGGGTTCCATCATTATCATATTTAA